>CM052439.1:171705827-171724169 GCA_028533085.1 Varecia variegata
TTGAATATTTCCTCCTAACACATGAACTCAGTATTTCAGGTGCATGGACAGATTTGATCCAAAGGGGAGACCCTGGGTTCTGTTTTGGATACACTGAGTTCCAGATGCATACGATAGGTCTGATGCTTAGTTGGAAATCCTTCTCTGAAGCCAGAAAGGAAGGTTTAGGTCAGTCATAAAGACCTCAGATTATCTTGGAGCCATAGAAATGGATGAGATCACCACTGAAGAAAGCATGAACAAACTAGCTACCAAATAGCTTGGAACATCGTAATTCCAAGTTCATAATTGGTATAATATAGCAACTCAGAAAAATGACAAATTAACTTTCTTATTCCATTGAGTATGCAGCTTTTAGTCTTTTACATTAATGATGTGTAAAAGTGCTTTGTGTAGATGTTTCTCCGCCATCCCAACCCACACTAATGGGACCAGACATGGTGTAAGTTTCACCACTGGGGATGAGAGGGTAATTTAGACTCTGGATCACTGCCTAGGGACCAGAGTAGAGCTGCCAATGTTACCAATTGGATAGTTGCTTTGTAATTTAGAAACAGTAAATCTTGAGGCAAGTAATTCCCCTTCAGAACCTTGAATTGCCTCCTTAGCAGAATGATTTTCGGTCTGGTTGGAATTACACGTAAGCCTGTGGGGCCAGATGAGAGTTTCGAAGGGACACTCGGAGGACCATATTGATTGCTCTTGTTTTAAATACGACTTGGTTTCCATTCACAGGAAACGGAGTGGTAAATTTCTTTTAAGTTATCAACTTATGATTTAGAGTACTTGAAAAGGTATTTTGTTTTGTTTTTCAGTGAGGCAGTAGGGGCTGCTGTAAACGAGATATTTCCCTCCTGGCTCACATATGGCAATTATTGACAGGGGCAGGGAGCTCACCGGTTTCACACAAAAGTAGGATTTATCATCGACAAGCTAAACAGTAGCAGGAAAATAAAAATAGCAAATTCTTATGCAACGTGCCCCGTGTGCCAGGCACCATCCAAGCAGACACCCAGATAAGCTCACGTAGTTGTACCCAGCCCTGTGAGCTGGGCACCAGGGGGAAGGAGACACAGAGATGTTAGTAACCTGCTCTTGGCCACACAGCCGTAAGGTGTTGCAGCCGAGAGTCTAACCTGGGCTGCTGGGCCTCAGGGTCCACACACTGAGCCATGTGCTCTGCTTGAGCACCTACTGTGTGCCAGCCTCTGCCCTGGAATCCAGCGAGATCACAGAGAACAAGACAGGCTACGTCCCTGTAGACTGAAACTCTCTGGAACTTACATGACGAGGGCAGGGCATAGGGAAAATAGTTTAAAATAATACTTTGTGGTTCAAGAATGCATGTAATTTATGATGAGGAAAGTTTAAACTGGCTAACGTATTTTATTGAGGAAAAGTAAATCATTAGTTGAATCTGATAACTGAGTTAATTAAAATCTCCTCTTCAGGCACACACTAGCCAAACAGACCTGTTTTCTTCTCTGAATTCCCCTTTGCTATATAAATGTAATGCTGAGCTGCCGGTGCCAAGACCAATTTAATTCATTTGCTCATTTACAAGTTAAGAGAAAAAACTTTTGTAACATATTAGATGTCTGCTGCTTTGGGATAATGACCAGATGAATTGATGAACTTTATATAATGATCTGTTGCTATGGTGACGAGCTGCCCAGTGAGTGCAAGGAGATATTTCATCATTACCTCACTGATAATGCTCGGAATGGTAACAGATGCAAATACAAAAGCTTTTCTTTTACTCTGCAATAACTCTGGGTCAATGAGACAGACACTATGTCTCCCAGATACAGCAGTGGAGAATCAAATGGAGACACAAATAATACCTATCCAGACCCTGCACAATCTGAAATAAAGTAATTTATCTTTCTGGGTTAGTAGCCTCAGTGTCCACAATGAATCTCCATGCCTTGTCAAAGATAACCATTGTCAGTGGAGCTGTTTACTTCAAACACAGGTATAATTTCTACCCAGTCAGTGCACAAAAAGCATAAACGTTCCCTTAACTCTAAGGAAAATGAGATAAGAAATAAAAAGAAGTCAATGAATTTTACCTATACTGAATGGTTTGAAACCAACACCTTCTGCATTTTTTGTTTTAAGCCTAATGGAAATAAGCATTGTTCTGTCTTCTGGAAGTGCTTTTTAAGTCCTGTAGTTTAGAAAAATTAATTTAACTGGATTTTTTTTCCTCAAGGCTTTACAGTTTATTTGGATTTATGTTAGAATACACACAAAGGATAGTGATTTTCACTTTAGGTCCTGCTAAATCTTTAATTATTTCATTATTTGAGATATAAGAAAGTAAGCAGCAGGATGTCAATCATATAAGTGAATTTAGTGAATTCACATTTAGTGAATACACTAAAAAGGCTAAAACGGCCATTTTAAATTATTTTTAATCATAATGATGATAAATTCCCGTTGGAACTAATCACATTTCTTTTTATTTTTTAATTTCTTACTTTCTGACAACAGAATTATTTTCATGTACTCCAAAAACCTTGCAGTGGCCAAAAATTCTAAAGTCTGTGAAACAAATACTCACTCTAATTAGTCAGAGACCTTTCCTTCTGATGCTGGAAAGTTCATTGTCAAGTGGCTATTTAGTTCTTTCTAATTTTACCCCCCAAAGAGCACCAGGGACATTAGCATAAAGGTTGTCCGCAGCAGCACCATCTACACAAATTAATTTATAATGTCTTCCAAAAATGAATCAATCTTACAAAATGTTACAGGGGTTTTATGATTATCCTTGCCATTTTAAAAGCCAGAACCATATATATATGAAATTAAATAAAGTAAATTGAAATATTTTAAAATGATAGCTGTTTAAACAATATGTCTATTACTATAATTGTAAAAACAAAAATTTTTTAATCTAACAGATAATTGAACATACCAGTGCTTTAGAAGTTGCCATGATATCTTAGGGGAAAGAATAGAAAATGAATTACTTTCTAATATAGTCATGAACTTGGTCTGAACAAATTGTCTCTGTAACAAAATATCTTTCTATTTCTCACTCAATTTAAAGTGACTCCACCTACATATGAACAATTGTTATACTTCCATTTATTTCAGTTGAATACACTAAAAAGACTTCAAAGTAGACTCCTGTAAATTATTGCATATCTGTTAGCAAGCCGAAGATTGAAAATCAGAAATATATCAGTTATTTTCTTCAAAAGCCAAATAAAGTCAATTGCAGCCACTAGTGACTGATCCCTCCCCGCTTTATAGCGTGCCTGGGCAGCAGCTGGCCATCCTGGAGCGCTCATTAAATGGACCTCATGTCAGCCCCACCAGGGCCACTCTTCATCCTTCTTTGAATCTTATTTCATGGAAATACTGTGTGCATTTCTCTGTGGTCCACATGCACAGACCTCCTCAGATACTGGCCCTTTTGCTAATGAATCCACAACATGCTCTGACAAGTGACATCATTTTTCAGAGCGGAAGGAAGAGAAGGGACCCTTCCCATGCTGCTGGCTGGCAGGTGGACAGTGGTGATGAGAACTCAGCTTCCTCTTCTGGCAGCCTGGGTTTCTGCAGAGGACACCTGTCCTCGGAGCCCACGGCTCCCTCTGCTGGTGCAGCGCTGCGCCGCGGGGCCGCAGCCCATGGGCAGAGGGCCATAACCAAATGGGGACACTCGTTTCTCCTCCCCTATATTTCTTGTTGGATCTAATAAACTGACTGCATTTGTTATCTTAGGAAAGTAAAAGTAGCCCATACTTTTCTGTCTGGAGTTCATGGTATGGAATTTTCAAATATTTGTGGAGATGGAACCCTTTATTCAAAGGCAATGTTACAACAGGTTTCAATATGTGACATGCAGTCAGATGAAACTTGTCTTGTTGTAGATTATGAACCCTCATTTTAGGGGGAGTGATTAGCTGCCTCCCCCAGGGAAGCACTGGGGACACCTTCGTATCCTCAGGGTCTAGTTCTCTGCTACCCCAAACCACAGCCACTTGCCACAAGGCTGGCTACTGGGCACTTGAAATGTGGCTGGTTTGAATTGAGATGTACTGGAAAAAATTAATGTGTATTCTGCAGGTACAGAGTGGAGGATTTTATAAATCTTAATTTGGTAAACTTGGTTGACACTGCTTTTCAAGTTTTCTGTAGCCTTCTTCATATTTTGTAACAATGTAACACATATTTCTATAACATTGATTTATTAATTGTTGAGAGAGAGAGGTGTTGAAACATCCAACAACAATTGTGGACTTGTCTGTCTCTTTGCAGCAATATCAGGTTTTGCTCATGTATTTTGACATTCTGTAATTAATAGCATACATGTTTAAGATTTCTATGTCCTCAATGAATTGATGTTATTATCATCATAAAATGACCTTTCCAAACCCTGGTAATACTCTTTACCTTGAAATGTGCTTTGATATTAACTGAAGATTGCTGAATCTTCTGATAAGTGTCAGCTTGGTACATATTTTTCCTTCATTTTATGTTAACATATATGTGCCTTTATATTTAAAGTTAGGCTTTTTGTAACCAGCTTAAATTTGGGTTTTACCTTTTAAATCCAACCCTGCAATTTGTGTCATTTTAATTGATCTCTTTAGATTAGTTATGTTAATTTAAGTATTAGACATAGTTGTGTTTAATCTACCATCTTACGCGTTGTTTTCTATTTGTCTCATCTGTTCATGTTTCATGTTTTTTATTTTTTGCACTTATTTTGGATTGAATATTTTTAATCATTTTATAAACCTTTTGGTTTATTAACTCTAACTCTGTTTGTGTGTGTGTGTGCATGTGTGTGTATCTCAGTGCCTGCTTTAGGATTTATAGACTTCTTTCTTAATTCATCTAATTTAATAGATATTACATTATTTCATGCACAGGTTAAGTATCCTACAGCATACTTGATTTCTCTATTCTCAGTATTTGTGCTATTTTTGTCATACATTTTAGTTTTCTCTCTGTTACAAACCACATAATTTCTTATTGATTTTGTTCTAAATATGTAAAAAATCCTTAAAATATTTTATTAATGAGAACAGCATATTTTATATTTACCCACGTCATTACCATTTCTGACGCTTTCCATTTCTTTGTGTACAGCTTGATTTCTAATGTGTATCATCTTGCTTCTATTTTTAAAAAAAGTCCATTTAATTTTTTTGTGTGTCTGTGTGGTATAGGTCCATGGAGATGAACTCTTTCAGAAGAAAACATATTCCAAAATACCTTCATTCACCTACATTTTAGAAAGATATTTTTTATGGGAACAGAATACTAGGTTGACTTTACATTTTTCTCTTAGTACACTGAAAATGTCCCACTGTCTTCTGGCTTTGATTGTTATTCTCATCTTTGTTTTTCTGTATATAATATGCCTTATTCCTCTCACTGTTTTTAAGATTTGATCCTTATTACTGGCTTGATGCAATTTGATCATAAAATGACTTGGTGCAATTTTCTTCACGTTTCATGCGATTGCTGGGCTTCTTAGAGCTGTAAGCTTATAGTTCATATTAAATTTGGAAGACATTTACCTCCTACTTATTCCGATATTTTTTATCTTACCACATGACTCCTACTTTTTTTTGATGGCACTAATACATACGTAGTAGGGTGCTTTGAATTTGCTGTACATTTCAATGATATTCTGTGCCATTACTTTTTAGTCTTTTTTTTGTCTGTCAGTTTCATTTTGGGCAATTGCTACTATTGTCATCAAGTTTAATGATCTTTTCTGCTATAGTATCTGATATGCTGTTGATTCCAGCAAGTGTATTTTTCATTTCAGAAATTGTAGTTTCATTTCTAATAGTTTGATTTGTGTGTGTTTAGTGTGTTTAATATTTTCCATATCCATAACTAACATGCTCATGCTCTATCTTATTTTAACTCCTTGAACATATAAATTAAGTTTATGATAATGTTTTAAATGGCATTATCATGTAATACAATCACATGTGCCATTTATAGGTCAGATTTTTAAAAATTATTTTATTGATACATAATGATTATATATATTTCTGGAATATCTATAATATTTTGATACATGCATATGATGTGTAGTGATCAAAGCAGGGTAATTGGGCTATCCATCATTTCAACCAATTATCCTTTCTTTTTTTTATTTCAAAATATTAAGGGAGTATAAGTGTTTTCGTTACATGGATGAATTGTATAATGTTGAAGTCAGGGATTTCAGTGTGCTTGTCTCCAGAATAGTGTATGCTGTACTGACAGGTAAGTTTTTATCCCTCACCCCCATTCTTCTCTCACCCCCATCCTACCCTACCCCTTTTTTAGTTTCCAATTTCCTTTACAAGACTATATGTCCCTGTGTACCCATAATTTAGCTCACATTTATTAATGACAGTATGTGGCGACTGTTTTTCCATTCCTGATATACTTCACTTAGGATAACGGTCTCCAGTTCTATTCAAGTTGCCATAAAAGGCATTATTTCATTTCTTGTTATGGATGAGTAGTACTGCATAGTATATATGCACCATGTATTCTTTACCCACTCATCAATTCTTGGGTACTTAGGTTAATTCTGTATCTTTGGAATTATGAATTGTGCTGCAAAAAATATTTGGGTTTCAGTTAAGTAGGATGCTAACGTACAGCATGGAGACTATAGTTAATAGTGCTATATTCTATTCTTGAAATTTATAAAGAGAATAGATCTTAAGTTTCTCATCACACACTTACACACCAGGAAACTGTGTGAAGAGATGAGTATGCTAATTAATTTGACTGTACTGATCAGCCACTATGCATATGTATATCAAAGCATCTTGATGTATACCTTAAATATATAAAGTTTCAATTAAAAATTTTTAAAAAGAAGAATAAAGGCATGGGCAACCAAGAAAAATATCCCCCAAAATAAGCATTAGAGAGACAAAGGAAAGTAAATACCAAGAAAGACAAAGAAGAGACATAAGGAATGACTATTTGGTAGGCAGGAAGAAGGAGCATTGTGTGTTGTCCTGTGTATTTGTCGTTGCCCATCACATTGTGTCTGCCCATCAGGGTGGTGAAGTCAGCACCTCTGACATTGCCCATCTGGGATCTTCTCCTGAGGGTCTCACAACTCCTCACAAGTCCTATAGTGGCTCTAGGACACCAGTGACCTGACTCGAGCCCATTTTCCCGTGAGGCTTACTTCTGTGAGGCTGCCGTGAACTCATTGCTTTCCTCTTTATGAGGGTCTTTTCTTCTATCTTCTCCCACATTTGGACAGAATACCCAAAGCCCAAAGCTCCTGTGATTTCTTTGGGACAGTATACAGGAAGACACAGGACTATGCCTTCTGGAGGGTGTTTCTGGGGCCAGAATGGGGCTGTGTGGCTTGCAGAGCATGCAGTCATTCATCCTTTTCATTGTGCCCTGTTTCACTGAGTCTGGGTTGCAATAACTCAGCTATGTGCAACATTGGAAGCTAAGTCCTGCATCTGGTCAGTGAAGAGAGCCATGGTGTCTCGGGCATCTGCAGTTCAGCCCGATTGTGAATCCACAGGAGCCAGCGCCACTGGGGGGAGTGCACAGCTCCCTGTTTTACTTTCAAGGAGAATAAGGCCCCTTGTCTGTCTTTGTTAGGCTCCTGAGAGGAGAAGAGTTTTACATTTATATCTGGAGCTGAATCTCCCTGCTATTTACTCATCCACAGCAGGACAAGTCCTCTTGGCTAAGAGGAAAGCAGCAAGAGACTGTAACTTCATTGTCAGCTGATAGACTGTGGTCTTCTGTGTGCCTGCACTCCGCGGGGATTAGTTTGTGTTTGACCCTCTAATATTCCATTGGAATAGAAAAGAATCTAAAGATTTCAATCCAAGAGTTTCTCTCATTCTTTACAATTTGCTTCTTAGGTATTCTTCTTCTGTAGAAAAAGAGGAAAACCTCATTAACCAATATTAATTAGGGAAAATTAAAATAGTCATACCTGAATGATAATATGTCTTGATGAATTTTGGTCAAGAATGAGTTTTCTTGGAAAAAAAATATTGTAATTTCCAACAAGTATGCCAAAAGACGTGCATCAGAAGAAAAATTCAATAACTGACAATAGGATAGATAATAGCATTTTCTGGTTGAATTATACTTTCATGGGAGCAGCATTAGTATGTTTACTATTGGAAGATTAATTTAGAAATGGATGTTAAGTGCTTAAAAGAAATTTTATCTTAAATATATTATGCATTTTATCTTCAAAATCATGTTTACACTTCATTTTTATGGATATGTATTTTTCAAATATATTGCCCAGTTCTGTTTTATTTATTTTCTTTTACAAACAAGGAGTGACAGTTATAAGAATTTCTACTGAGCATTAGGTACTGTGCTAGATTTTATAACTGTTTCCCTTCATCTTTGTACAAATCCTGAGAATTAAGGAGCATATCATATTCATTTTTCTGAGAAGAATGCAGCTTACTTTTTAGGCTATTCTGTCCAACGTTAACAGCTCATGAGATGTGGAACCAGGTGCTACAGGCTGAATGTTAGTGTCCTCCCCAAATTCGTATATTGAAACCTAACCCCCAATGTGATGGTACTGTGAGCTGGAGCCTTTGGAAAGTGATTAGGTCATGAGGGTGGAGCCCTCATGAATAGGATTAGCACCCTTATAAACCACACCCCAGAGCACTGCCTTGCCTTTCCACCAAAGTGAAGACAGCTGGAAGGTGTCCTCTATGAACCAGGAAACGGGTCTTTGCTAGATACTAAACCTGCCAGTACCTTGATCTTGGACTTGCCAGCCTCCTGAACTGTGAGAAATAAATTTCTTTTGTTTATAAACCACTCAGTCTGTGACATTTTATTATAGCAGCCCACATACGCTAAGACACCAGGCTTCAAAGCTGGGACTGTCTGCCACACAGGCTCATGCTGTATTTTTGATTCACTCTGCAGCTCCTGGTACAATGAGGTCACACTCAATAAACCAGCTCCAGAGACATTTTATCCTGTGACTCTCGATATCAGCAATACATGTTATTTCTGAATATTAGTCTAGAAAATACACATTAATATGTTAATAAATTTTTTTTATTTTCTTGATGCCTTCAAAATGTCTAGAGTTACCTAAAATCAGAAAATAATAATGATGGCTCTAAGAAACCATTATATATTTTGACATCAATTTTAAATTAGAAAACTGCTTTTGTAGGAATGGACTATGTGTGGTCAGATAAGCCCATACAATCTCTAACTCCATCCTTTACTAGTTATGTCAGTTTGGTTAAGACACTTCATTTCCTGATCTGCCATTTTTTCTTATAGTCTACATACTATAACATGGTGAGAATTGAATAAAAATGGTGCATGAGGCTTTCTAAGCTCTGCAGCCAGTGACAATCTTTTAATGCCTCAGTTTTGTCATCTACAAAATGGGGAGAAATACCTACCTTACAAGGCTGTAAAAATGAACATTCTGCCTTAGTTATTTGCCACACACATAGGAATATCAACCACCATAACCAGTGCCATATAAATACCACCCTTTTATTCCTACAGATTGTTTGAAGAGGCAACTCAAATGCATATTTCCTTCACAACACTCATGGAAAGTGTGTTCACTGAGTCTGGGCCTCTGTTGGGTATTGGAAACAGGACACTAAGTAAAAATGCAAATGGTCTTTATCCTTAGGGAACTTCTGCTCAAGTTTGTGAGACCATATGGTCTAGTTCAGGAGAAGATAATCAAATAATCACACAAAGCGATGTAAAATTGTGCCTGTTGGCCAAGAGCTTCAGAAGAGATGTGTGGGAAATTAATCTGTGCTACGGGGGTGGGAACTATCAGAGAGATGCTCTAGCAAATGAGACATAGAAAGAGCTTGCTGAGTAATAAGTGGGTGGGCTTGAGGCCTGGGAGTTGTTGCAGTCAGAGGAAACAGCATTTTAGGCAGAGGGAACAGCACTTGGGAGGAAGGAAGGAACTTGGTCTTTCGAGGGCCATTCTGTGAGATGGTAGGTGTGGCGCAGCATAGGGAATGAGGGGGGATGGGAGGGAGGGGAGGGGCCAGGCATCTGGCGTCTGGACCTCAAAGTGTGTCAGAGGAGCTGTAGTCTTATCCTGAAAGTGAGGGGGAGCCATTCAAGTTTCTGATCACAGGGTGTGATGTGGTCTGATTTTACTGGAGAAGGGTTGCACATTCTTACTTCCCACAGATAGTTGGTTCCTGAAGGAGAACCTCTTAATTCCTGGACAAGGAGAACTCAAGTCGACTGACAGCTAGTTGACACTCCCTCTCATTAGCTTATTTATTTATGTATGTATTTAATAGATTTAAGCATACAAGTGCAGTTTTTTTACATGGATATATTGCATGGGGGTGAAGTCTGGGCTTTTACTGTACCCATCACCCAAAGAGTATACATGGTACCCAACAAGTATGTTTTTATTCTTCACCCCCCTCCTGCCCTCTCCCTTTTGGAGTCTCCAGTGTCTATTATTCAACTCTGTATGTCCATGTGGACTCACTGTTTAGCTCACACTGAGTGAGAACATGCGGTATTTGATTTTCTGTTTCTTCACTTAGGATAATGACCTCCAATTCCACCCACATCGCTGCAAAAGACATGATCTCATTCTTTTTTATGGCTGCGTAGTAATCCACAGCGTGTGTGTTTGTGTATGTGTATGTGTGTGTTTTCTTTATCTGATCATCAGTTGATGGACAAGTAGGTTGATTGCCTGACTTGGCGTCTTTGTTGTGCTTTGCCATAAAGAGCAGATCATTTTCATTTTTCTGTGTGTCTCAATCAGATCACTAGAAGATTTTGTACCCCTTTGATCATTCTAAGACGGGTCTACATTTTTCAAGTGTTTTAGATGTGATCCTGGAGCCCCAGGGGAGGCAGACTGAATATATATACCTGCACCCTCATGGGCTCAGGTGAGTGTTGGAGGAAAGACAGAAAGCTAACTAGTCTCAGAAGGAAAACACAGGATCTGGCAGCCAAGAATAGGCACCAAATGCCATTACACATAATGAGAATACAACTATAGTGCCATGAGCTGCTATGTGGAGGGAAAACAAACTGGCAGAGAGCCCTCAGTGTTCCTATTTTACTTCGTCAGGAGGAAAGAAAGGATTCCAGGGCTTGGATATTTATGTCTATATGGCAGGATGCTATTTTCTCCTACGGAAATATAGTAGTCTCCTGATCTGTATTACTCACTGACTTTTCGATTGTAAGAAAAGGAAAGCTTGGGGTGGACATGGTAGGAGAGTTTTGATGTAGAGTTTTATAATCATTTTAGATGGATGGCTTGTATTATCATATTACTATATTTTAGTAGATATGTCAAATCATAATGCACACGGATTTATAATACAAATTATTAAATTTATTAAATTAACTACTATTAAATTATGTAAATTAACTATCTACACCAATACCTTCTGTATAATATAGTGCTTTACACTTTTCAAATACACACATATTTATTTTTGCTCCTGTTTACTCTCCAAAATTTATGAAACGTTATAAAATCGGTCAGATTTCAGGGTCAACACTTTATGGATGTGCAATCTGAACCAGAGGGAATAAGCAAGTTGTCTAAAGAACCATAAGTTGTGTCAAAGCAACAATTGGACCAGACAATGTGAAATAGGCAAGGAAGACTTTACTCAAGGCTATTGCAATGGGCAGGGGAGAGGCCAGAACTCCAGAGGCCAGACTGAGTCTGAACTCAACCCCACTGATATCAAATACAAAGAGTGGCAGAGATTTTAATAGCTGGGATGAGCTAATGGAAAAGTACCAGAGGACATTAGGGGGTGGGATGATTAATGGAATGTGTCCAGCACATTGAGTTATTCCTGAGTTTGCAAATGTTTTTCTCTGTGATTAGGCCATCTGTGTTTGCTAATTGGTGTCTACTGAAGTCAGGCTCCCCCCACTCCAAGAGAATGGGAGACAGGGGCTTGCTCTATCTGCTCTTTCTTTCCTGATGATAACATTTCAGCAGGAGTACTTGTAGCTCCCAGAGAAAGGTGGTTCTGGGTTGTAAAACTGGCTGGAGGCTTTTAAAAAGATTTGCATCTCAAAGGGGCAGAAAAAAAAAATTGTAGTTGCAAGTGTTCTAAAGTACATGCTCTAAGAAAGGGAAGTCAGGGGCCTAGACTCTGGAAGAAGCCTGTCTAGAGCAGGGGTTGGGCCTTACGGCCACATGTGACCCTCTAGGTCCTTCAGTGCAGCCTTTTGACTGAATCCAAATTTTACAGAACAAGTCCATTTATTTTTATTAATACATTTCTGTTTGCCTTTTATATTTTTATTTTATTTTTAAAATGAATATATTTAAAATACGAAAGAATAAAATAAGTTTCAACAAAATAATCCTCCCAGATTGACCAGCACAATTAGAACATTAATAAGCCATAAGAGCTAAATCGACAGCTGATACATTTGAGATTTAGTTCTAACTTCCCCCACCTGACTGGCACCACCGCTGCATGAGGCTGGTTGGCGAGAGTTTATGGGGGTGGAGTACGCCAGTCTGTTATCAGCTTTGACAATGGTGCACTGTTTCTGTTTGAAGTGGCATTTGTCAATAGTTGCTAAGCTCAACAGTATTTTTTAATTCTATCTGCTTAACCACCCATCATGTCAAAGAAGAGCAAGAGAATGCTGAAGGAAGAAAACAGATTTTTTAATGAGGGTTGGGAATTGCAATATTACTTTTTTTCTGTTAAAGAAAAGATGATTTACTTGCTTTGTGATACTGCAATATCCACATTAAAGAAATTCAATACTCATCAGCATCATAACACTCATAAGGACAAAAAATATTTTACATTAGAGGAAGAGGTGTGGAAGGTTGTCCTGCAGACATTAAAAGATGAAAAGCAAAAGCAAAGACAATTCTTTCAAGCAGCAATAAAATCTGGAAATAATGCCACTGAAGCATCTTATAAAATAGCTTATATACTCAAGAAAAAAGGGAAGTCATTCAGTGATATAGAAATTGTGAAAGAATGTATTGTTGAAGTTGTACGATGCGTAGACCCCAGTAACGTTTCAAAGTACATGCCTCTGTCACGGAGAACCGTAACTGATTGGCAGCATGAATTAGCCTTCAGCTTAACAGAACAACTTCATGCAATACTTCAAAAGGAAAATATATATTATTCAATCACTTGGGATGAAGCAACTGATACTACTGACTTGGCACTAGTTTTATGCTTCATTCGAGTCATAACAGAAGATTTTCTTTGCTACAAAGAGTTACTTGCTTTGGGCACTCTTGTGAATAGAACACAGAGAACAGGTATCTTCAACAGCTTACAAGATAAACGTCATGAAGTTGGATTGAATTTGGTAAATTTAGTGAGTGTTATATCTGGATGGCTCAGCTTCCCCGACAGGAAAACATGAAGGGTTTATTGCACAGATAAAACAAGTATTAACAGATCCAAATGCTCCCATTTCTTTTCATTGTATCTTGCATCAGCAAAATCTCTGTGCTAAAACTACTATTTTTAAGTGACACTTTGCAACAAGTTATAAGGATTGTTAACTATATTTGTGTAAATGCAACATGACATAGTCAGTTCCGTAACATGCTAAATTTGAATGATGAGGTATTCAGTGTGGATTTGCCCTATCATTGTAAAGTGCATTGGCTATCGTAGGGACAGTTGTTAGCCAAATTTTATTTCTGCGAGAAAAGATAGTTAAGTTTTATGAAGAACAGAATCAGCAATGTAAATTATTGGAAGATTTCTATAGCAATGCAACATTTCTGTGTGATATCATGTCAAATCAAAACAACTTGAATATTTCTTTGAAAGGTAAAACTAAGTCTATATATGATACGTGGGAAAAAATCCAAGCATTTCAAAAAAATCTATCTTTTATCAAAACACTTCTTTTTCAAAAGGAAATTTTGGATGAAAATTTTCCCCAGTTAGCAAAGGTCATTGATGATCAGGATAACATATGTGAATCATTTGAAGAATACCCAACTGTTATAGACCTATTAATTGAAGAATACAATGAAAGGTTCACTGACTTTGAGAATCATGACATCACACTCAAATTAGCATTTCAGCCTCACCTAGTTCATATCACCATTCAACTAAAGAACTACAGATGGAATTGATTGAGCTCTCAGTAGATGACATTTTAAAGTCATTGTTTGATGCTAAGAAAGATCCTGTTGAAATATGGAAAAATGCAGAATACTCACCCCTTCTGCAACATGCCCAAAAAATGCTTTCTTGCTTTTCAACCACTTATTTGCTGTGAATCTACATTCCCCTACCTAACCCAAATCAAGACTCTCTTAAAGTCAAAAATGATAGATACCCATCTAGAAGAGCAACTGAAACTGCGGACCTCCATGCTGCAACCAGATATTCACATGCTTTGCAACAAAAAGCGGACGCAAAAGTCATTAATGAGTGCGATGTGCGCTATCTGGGGAATGAACACCCTTGAAGCTCAGACTCGGGGGGGATGGGAGAGGCATGGGCAATATATCTAACCAGAACTTTTGTACCCCCATAATAAAATAAATAAAATAAAATAAGTAAAAAATAAAATGGTTGGTTAACTTTAAAATTAACAATAGTTTTCATTTTTTGAAATTATTAAGTACATAGTAGTTAGATTTTTACAAAATAATATACATTTTAAAGTATATCTAATTGAAATTTTTTGAGTGCAGCCTTATTTGATTATAGCTAAATTAATGCAGCTTCCAACATGAAAAGATCCCCACCTCCGGTCTAGAGTTTGGTTAAGTGGAGAGGGACTTTAAGGCCTTCTCAGTCAGTTGTAAAACACAGCCAAGAATTGAGTACTGTCAGTTTAGGCTTTATTCAGCCTATGGAAACATGAGCTCCCAAAGGCTGAGGCTTTTCAATTTTAAGGTTCTGCTTAGCTTCCAGCATGGAAGCTAACCCAAGACAGGTTCAGTAAATACTTACTGAATACACAAATGAACGCTTTGTTCCTCACCTGACTGCTATTTTATGTCATAACCTGGAAAATACACCTAAATCCTTAGGAGGTGGTGAAACTCTCCCTACTGAAAAGTATGATGATAGAAAACAGTTGCAAATGGATTGAACACTCTTGGGCCTTAGGTGCTTCTTTTATTTTGCTTTACTAATAGTTGGGGCAAGAAGAAAACAGCCGATGGGGAGAACCAGAACCTATATACAAATGGAGGAGTCATGCTATTGAAATTTTCCATTATCAACCTGCAGGGAAAATGCTAATACTAAAAAATTACTTTTCCTCCATTTGTGTGAGCCTGTACCTGGACACCATTCATTCAGTTAGCCTCTAATAGTGTCATTTAGACCACACAATTAACACCTCATTAAGAAAATTAGTATGGAAATTAGATAACTGCAGAGCAATTATTGCCTGAAAGGGCAAAGTTTTAAAAGGTGTAGTTAGTAGATTGGCACCTTTATTTATTAAATATTCTCTAAAGACAGCATCTGCCTGATCAGAAAAACTCACATTGTAATACAGAGACATTGCCTGACTGCACGAGGTCCTTCATTCCCCCAGCAACACATTATTAGCATTCACATGTATCCCCTAAAACAGCGGTCCCCAATCTTTTTGACACCAGGGACGAGTCTCCTGGAGGGGAGGGTCAATGCTTGGACTCCACCTCAGATCATCAGGGGTTGGATTTTCATGGGGACCCTGCAACCTGGATCCCTCGCATGCACGGTTTGCAGTGGGGTTCAAGCTCCTCTGAGTGTCTGATGCCGCTGCTGACCTGAGGGGGTGGGGCTCGGGCAGTGATGCGATTGACGGGCAGCAGCTGTGGGTGCAGGTGGGGCTTCACTCACTCCTCCCCCTCCGCTCGCCTCTTGCTGTGCCTCCTGGTGCCAGTCTGCAGCCCCCGGGGGTGGGGGGCCATAGCCCTAAAACATTCAGAATGATATTTTTACATGCACTCATTTTATAAAATGCATCTTCTTTCAAAATGAATTTAATGTTTTCTAAATTACAATAGCTTTCGTTTTTGTTTGCATTGGCTATGGTTGAGCCTCTAACGACTGTGGCCTTTCTTTAATTTACCTATCACATTTATTGAACTTAATACCTGCCCTGTGCCAAGCTGGCCCTGGTTGTGTGGTAATGGACGATGCAGGCCTGGCCCTGCTCTCATGGGACTGGCAGTTTAATGTGAAATCTGGCATAAATGAATGCGCTTAACATGTATTGTGGATTTGAACTAAAGGGCCCTGGCATTAACTTAGAGTTAACTTCACCTGCAAATAGATTTGTCATTAAAGTCACATTCTGGAATAGATTCAAAACTGACCTACTGGCCTAAAACTCCTGTTTATTTTTTTTAAGTCATTATTTTTTAGAACAGTTTTAGGTTCACAGCAAAAATACAACATTGAAAGGAAAGTACAGCTATTTCCTTATAGCCTCTTCCCCCTGCACCTGCATAAACTCCCCCATAATCAACATCCCCCACTAGAGTGGTCCATTGGCTACAACTGATGAACCTGCATAGACACAAAATTATTGCCCCAAGTCCATAGTTTACATGAGGGTTCACTTTGGGTGTAAATTCCATGGGCTTGTACAGACATAAAATGACCTGTGTCCACCATTGTAGTATCATACAGAGTAGTTTTACCACCTAAAAATCCTCTGTGCTTTGCTCATTGATCCATCCCTCCTCTCTAACCCCTCACAGACACTGATCTTTTTAATATC
Source organism: Varecia variegata (assembly GCA_028533085.1). NCBI lineage: Eukaryota > Metazoa > Chordata > Mammalia > Primates > Lemuridae > Varecia > Varecia variegata. Next base: position 171,722,553 of record CM052439.1, read on the forward strand.
TCCATAGTTTTGCCTTTTGCAGTATTTCACATAGTTGGAATAACATGTAGCCTTTTCAGACTGGCTCATGTAAGGTTCCACATGACTTCTGATGGCTGCATAGCTCGTGTCTTTTTAGTGCTCAACAATGTTCCATTATCTGGATATATCAGAATTTATCCATTCACCTACTGAAGACATCTTGGTTTATTCCAAGCTATGGAAATTATTAATGAAGCCTTTGTAAACAACTGTATGCATATTTTGTGTGGACAAAAGTTTTAACTCATTTGGATAAATACCAATGAATGTGATTGCTGGACTGTATGGTAAGAGGATATTTAGTTTTGTAAGAAACTGCCAAACTGTCTTCCAATGGCGGAACCATTTTGCGTTCCCACTAGCAATGAGCAGGGTCCCTGTTACTTCACTTTCACATCAATTTTTGATGTTGATGGTGTTTTGGGTGTTGGCCATTCTGATAGGTGTGTAGTGGTATTTCATTGTTTTAACTTGCAACTCCCTAATGACATAGAACGTTGTGCAGCTTTTCATGTGCTTAATTGCCATCTATGTATTTTCTTTGGTGAGGTATCTATTCAGCTATTTTACTCATTTTTTAAAAAATGGGCTGTTTCTTCTCTTATAGCTGAGTTTCAAAAGTTCTTTGTACATTTTGAGTAACAGTCCTTTATCAGATGTATCTTTTGCAAATATTGTCTCCAAGCCTGTGGCTTGTATTCTCATTTCCTGGACAGTGTCTTCCATAGAGCAAACATTTTTAATTTTAACGAAGTTCAGCTCATCAATTATTTTTTTCATGGATCATGTCTTTGGTATTATACAATTTACTCTTTAAACAAAACAATGAATTATGAATAAAAAATGCTAGGCATGCTCCCAGAACTTTACAGGGGTTCAGAAAGTCAAAAGTTCCTGACACAGAAGCTAAACTTGCTCCATCAAAAACCAAGAAAATATATTTGCAACATCTTGTGGAAAGAGCCTGTACTGTCACTTCTGAATGTAGCTCTTCTTCTCCCTTTGGCTAGTTACCCTACACACACACACACACACACACACACACACACACACAAACTTAAACACTTAAACACCCATAAAAACACTTTTTTTTAAAAACCAAGCTGTTATACAATTAAAGCAACTAGTAAAAAATAAACCAAGTGAAAGCAGACTCCTCCAGCCAGTCTTGAAGTCCAGTCAGCCTGGTTATGCTCCAGGGCACTTGTGGGCTTGCTTCTTTATTTTTTTTTTTTTATTTCAGCTTACTATGGGGGTACAAAAGTTCTGGTTAGATATATTGCCCATGTCCCTCCCATTCCCCTGAGTCTGTGCCTCAAGTGTGCCCATTCCCCAGACAGTGCACATTGCACTCATCATATAGGTATACACCCATCCCCCTCCTCCCACCCTCCTGCCTCTGTCAAATACACAATTGGTGTTATTCCCAAATGTGCACTTAGGTGATGATCAGGGAAACCAATTTTCTGGTGAGTACATGTGGTGCTTATTTTTCCATTCTTGGGATGCTTCACTTAATAGAATGGGTTCCAACTCTATCCAGGAGAACCAAAGAGGTGTCGTATCACCATTATTTCTTATAGCTGAGTAATACTC
>CM052439.1:171724669-171778080 GCA_028533085.1 Varecia variegata
GGAAGGGTTTCCCTTAAAGAAACAGACGATGGGGCTAAGACGTAGTGGTAGCTGTGTCCTCATTTTCATCCTTGCTCGATTGGCTAGGAGAGGAAACTGTAGGATGAGCTTAGACCGTACCTATAATTACCTCTATGTTGTAGGGTAGAGAACAGACTACCTAAAGCACCGGCTTTTCCCTGAATTTAGGTGACCAGTGCTTCTCTTCCTTCCTTCTTGGGCCCACGCTCACAGCTTTTTCTGCTTGTCCCTCCCGGTGAGTACTTCAGTGTCTCTGACCCATGAAGGGCTCACATTGCGCTATTCGTTTTTCCTGGTTTTTGTCCCTTGACATAGCTAAGGCTGCCCTCTTTGGGAAGCTTCACCCTGGGGGCAGAATTAGCCTTTCCAGAAAGCTTGTATATGTCTTCTAGAGAAAATTTCACTAGATGATTATGAGTAAGATGATGGAGGCCCCGTAGGAAAGCCAAAACAAACAGCTCAGCACGTGACAAGTGGGTGAAGTGCGCTGTCTGCATCGGGTCAGAAACCAAAGCTGGTATGAATTGGTTGCAGGTACCAGATTCTGTAGAGCACATTTGGCTTGGTTGTTTCAAATGCCCTCTAGTCTTTTAGCTGCCTTTATCTTACTATTATTTTTCCCAAAAGATATCACTGAAAACTTTATGTCAGACTCAGTTTTACAACATATTCTTAGGGAAATCAGAGTGTTATAACCACCTATTAATATTTTAACTAAAAATAATTTGCTTAATGTTAAGGGCTGGACATATCATTTAATAAAATTTATCATTCAAAGCAAATTAAAATGTGAAAAATTATAATATCATATTTTAAACTGTGTGATTTAATGTCAATAGAGAATAGTTTTTAATATGTGAAAACAAGTCACTTACTAAAATACTATTTATTATCATCATCTACACATCATTGCATGTAATATAAATTGTTGAGTACCTTTAGCCAGATACACATAATGAGCATAAATAGGTACTTTGTAGTTAACGTATATTTGTTTATTTGTTAAATGCTCTTAATAAAGTACTTGAATTATAATTATAGTTAAACCATTTATAATACACATTTATGGGGATCATGAATTGATCTTCTTATAGGTTTTATTGCCTTGATTTGTGACGTGTCTAACACACACATTCTATACACTACAGTCAATTCTTTTCTTCTTGAGACCTCCTCCCAGTATTTTTTTACACCATTATGCCTTGTCAATACCTTGAAGAACCCACAGACCACCTAGGCTGCTCTGCTCACCTTCCGCTCACCTTCCACTCATCATGATGTACATATATGACCTGTGGTTCCTGTGGCCCCCATAGCTCCCCAAGACTAGAGATGCTCTTCATACTCAGCTAAACTTAACTGGCTTTTATTTGAAAGCTAGCTGAAAATGCATCTTTTCCTGGAACCCCTTTTTCTCTCTCCTTTGAACTCCCTTGAACTCCTGTAGCAGAATTTATTCTTTCCTATGCTCTGTTGCTTGATAATATTAATTCCTTAATATTTATTCCTAACTATGTTATGTTGTTCAGTAATATTAATCCCTTACTATGTTGTGTTGTTTGGTAACATTTATAAATGTGTTCTTCCTCCCTCACTGCACTGCCCGTCATTGATATACTTCTTATCTTCAACATGTGACATTATGCCTTGAACATATAAGTAGTCAAAAAATTGTTATTGATTGATTCAGACAATTAGTATTGATTGAGTAGCTAAACTGATTTGTACCGCTTAATGGAAAACATTGTGACATTTCACTTTGCTTTATCTAATAAAGAGCCCTTGGCATTTACAGATTTAGCATTTTCCATATAAAATGTTTCCAAACACCACTGAAGGTGTATAATATGTGGTAATTTGCAATTATGTTGAAGTACAAATTAGAATAGTCATATGCAGCCCATCTCAAAGGTACTTTATTGTTCTCATTTAATACATACTATAATTTAGTTCTCAAATCAAACCTGTGAGTTGGGTATTATCATCCCAGTTTTATAGAAAAAGAAACTGGAGAAAATAAACTCTTTAGTTGGGTGGGAAAACAATAATTTGTGAATAACTTGGGATATGTTCCTTAGAAATATTGTTGGTCTATTGTCTTAGTATTTTTTATCTTATTTCTCATAAGATGATTTCAATATTGTAGTTCTTAAGTGATAGAATAGAATCCAAAGTACAAATTTACATGGAGCTAGAAATAAGACAACTCAGATTTTTGGAATTAGGAAAAGTAAAATTCATGTTTATGTTTTACATATATATACACACACACACACATATATATATATAATTGATAGATATCACTACTATTGTAATGATAGTATTAATGTAGAAATAAATAGTAATGTTTGAAATGTGGCTTTTGCACAACCTTTGGGAAGCACTTTGAAGTTTAAAAGTATTGCTCTTCAATCATGCCTACAACTTCCAGTAATAGCGTTCTGTTTCTTCTCAAAGCAACTACCATAGCGATAACCGCACAATTCAGTGGTAGTGATAAGCACATTTATTCAAAAGTTTTAAAATAGCAAATTTTATAGTCATAATGACGATAAAGTGAAATAGAAAGTATTTTTTAAGATTTAACCTTGAAAGCCTTTGACACCTAAGCTTGACTTGAAAATAATTTTTTATTGTGTTTGGACTGCTTAATTAAATTGGTTACATAAAAGTTTATTAGGAGACCTGAGCCCAGGTTCCTTTCTGTAAGGACTGGTTAACTTGCTTTCTTCTGTTTGTCCAGTAATTGGTCTCTCACCTAGATAAGAATATGAGGAATAGCACAGGCCCATGAGGAAGGATATTGACATAGAATTTTTGCAAAGATATGTGACCACAGATACGTGCAGCCATAAAGGATTTCATGCCTTTAACACATAAACATACTTTTGGAATTTTTTAAAAGAAAATGACTCAATAGAATACAATTATCATTTGTATGAAGATATGATTACTTTATTTAAAACAGCAACTTACAAAAGTTTGGTAATGGTTAGTAAGCTATGTTTCCAAATTTAATACATTGGATGTATGAAAGCAAATATAGTCTTTGAACAAATGTTAAAATGTTTATTAGGAAATGATAAGTAAAAGTATTTACATACAAATTGATTTCTTTCCTCTGGTTGAAGGTATGTAAAATCATGTGTGTTTGCCTGTGTGCCCACATATACACACTCAACCACGCAGTGGTGTTCCCTCAATGAAAGCACACATGATTCTTGAAAACCTTCCCATTCTGAAAACAAATCTCACACAAAAATAGCATGGCTCACAGGAACAATAGGCCACTTAAAACCTATGCAACCCTGAAACTAGACTGGTAATAAAAACACTAATTAGGACCTGGAGAGATGGTGTGGCAGTTCAGGGCAGCTGGAGATTTACTCTGGACGTATTGAAAGTGCACAGAAATAGCAGGATGGGGGTGCTGAGCTGCAGGCTCTGAGACAGCACAGCTGGACGGCAGAAATCTGAGCCACCAGGGCCGCCGTTCCGGGGACACTGGGGAAAGTGCGACCTACGACCTACCCTGATTTGAATATCCCAGGCTAGAGGGAGCCGCCCTGGGGAGGGGGCCTTAGGCACAGACACTCATTTTTAATTTTCTTCAAATAAACCTGAAATGCTTTCTGCAGCAGACATAGCCAAGGTGAAGACTGTTCTTATCCTTCTAAAGGCTTTAATCCTATTTTTCCTATTCTAATCACCCTCTGCCCTGGAACAGTGTATGAAGCAGCACCACTTTCCCTGTCCTCGTTCCCCTATTTATCGTGTGTGAGCTAGTTAGCATTGTGTAAACACATGTTCAACAGAATACACTGAATAGATGCGTGGAAATGGGACTATTAGAGTTATGGGCTTATGGGGTTTTTCATATGTTTTTTCATAATATATTTCAATATATTAAAATATTGCAAAATTTAAATTTTGATTTGCATTTCCCTGATCATATACCTGTTGGCCATTTGTATGTCTTCTTTTGAGAAATGTCTATTCAGCTCATTTGCCCATGTTTAAATCAGATTATCTGTTTTTGTTTTGTTCATTTTCTGCTTGCATACTTTGAATATTAATCCCTTGTTGGATGAACAGCTTTGCAGCCACTCTTATTGGGGCCAGTGAGGGAGTGAATAGCAACAGGCCTCCCTTCCCTTGTATCTTTTTCACTTCCATCTCCTGAGACTTCTTCTCTGACACATGGGTTATTTAGGAGTGTGTTGTTTACATTTGGGGATATTTAGTTATTTATTTATAGATTAATTCTGTTATAATTATTTTCTCTTCATTTTTGGTAGATATGTTTCTTGGCTATAAAGTTCGGCGCTTATGGGTTTATTTGTTGTTTTTTTGTTTGTTTTTTCCTTTCCCCACTTTAAAAATTTCATTCCTTGCCATCTGGCTTGCATAATTTCTGATGAAAATTTTCTGTAAATTTTATGTTTGTTTTTCTTTATATAATCTCTCTCCCACTCTATCGGTCTAGCAGTTTCAGCATGATGTACCTAGGTGTGGGGAATTTTTTTTTTGTTTGTTTTTATGTTTGTCTATTTGACACTTGTTTCTACTTAGCTTCTTTAACTTGTGCTTTGAGGTATTTCATTATTTTTGGAAAAACTTCAGGCCCTACTTTCTATTTTTTTTTCTTTTATGACATCCTAGGCTCTTTAATTTTATCCTGAATAGTGCACCTTTTAATGGATGTATGCTACTCACACAGACAAGGTTTGCATCAATTCCCTTCCTATTTTTCATTTCTAGAGTTGTAAGTTCTGAGAAACTAGATAGCTTTATTTATATGACAATATGAACAAGTTACATAACATAATAAATTGAATGAATAATATAAATAAATTAAATAAATACTTTAATGGAAATGAGTCTTTTTTGTTGCACAGTTGTCACTCGATTCTTTCTATTCCTTCCAAGTCATGTGCCAAAAATCACATGGTGATTTACCATCAAAAATTCATTTTATGCGTCTATATCAGCTGACTGCTTATGTTTATCTTCAATTTTTTTTCATAAGCAAATAATTGGAAAGCACTAATGTTTAAAGTTTTGTTTTGTTTTGTTTTTTGCACAGTGTATATGTTTATTCAATTTCTCAGTTTCTGGAAAGCACAACTAAAACACTTTACTAAGACTAATTAAATAACTCTATATTAAACCTGTACCTCCATGCTTACTCTACTTGTTTAATTGAAATTGGATTATTTTGAAAAGTTGGAAATTTTTAAATATTTTAATTTAATACACATTTGCCAATGTAATATTCCTTGAAGCGTTCTGTTTCTCATCACATTCTTAAAATATATCTATTTTATAGTACCTTAGAGCCCCTGATTTATTTGATTCACTTCATGTAAAATGTCCTCCATAAAATGAAATTATATCAGCCAGAACTCATTATCAAAGCAATTGATCTTCCTGCAGCACCTCTGGTGGGACTGGCTTTCAGGTGCACCAGGTGTGTAGGTCAGAACCAGGAAGAAAGAGATGCACCCACTCTGCTCCCAGTATCAACATCCTCACATTCCGTGTGGTCAGTTTCCCTGAAGTTTTAGTTTTGGATGTAGCTTAACTTATCTATAGTATCCTTTTACTTTTAGATGAATCACCTTTTTCTTTTTCTGACATCCTTATATTCTAACCTCAGCTAGACAGCATCACTTCTTTTTAGTGATTTCATGTTTGTTCAGCTGAGCTCTTTTTTCCAAAAGGTCACCTCTGCTTGGAGACTGTTCTCTCTGGGCTCCCTGGACATTCGGAAAGAGAATCTGATGGAAAATGGATTGTGCCCCTTAGAATTCAGCTGGACGTGTCTCAAAACCTACAATTATGAGTAGGCCCTAATAAGGTCCCAGATCTGTGATGTTGTTACATGAAGTAAAGGTCTCTACCTAACATGAAATAAGGAGCTACACCACGTTTGGGAACATTTCCAGGGTTTTGGTTATATTTTATTACTATCTACCATTCTCACCGAAAATACCCTCCATAAAGCTGCAGTATAAACAAAATTGGGAGGTTGTTTTCTGTGTGTTTCTCAGATCATCATGATGACATTTCAGTTCAGTCTTGAATTTAACTGCCAGTTGCTTTGTGTAGAATTAGACATTTGGTTTTAACCTCACAAAATGTGCACCTTTGATCTTTAATTTTTTTCTGCACATTTAAAGTATATTCTGGTTTATAGTTATTGGGTAAGAATCAAAGTTGGAAATTTAATATTGCTTTTAAGATTCTTATTCTGTCATACTGGCATATACTTCTATTTGTTTTGATTAATGGAAACATAAATGGCTTACAGTAATCTGTTAATTAAATTGCATTAAGGTGATAACACTTCAAAGGACATTTTATTAAGGAAGTTGTTCATAAAAATACCGAAAACAGATATTTGATAAGTGGTTAATATTGCAAAATATGAGAACAACATGTGTTAATAGCTTCACTCGGTACATATTACAACCTAAAGATAAACTAAAGAAAGTCAGCCCTTTCTTTCTTCACCATGTCCCCCTTACCCATGAAGATGTCACTCTCTTTGTAGCAAACTGAAGGGAGATGTTACAAAGCAGCTTTGTTATTTGTGACCTAATCCCAGGAGCCAGCCTTATGCCAGATCTGTAACTGCTTAACCCCAGTTGGTAAGCGGAAACCCCAGTTGGTAAGCGGAAAGCCATTCATGGATTGAGTTGTCTCCCTGATATTTCAGAAGCGTGCACATTTTAAGATTGGTTGAAAGTTTTAAAACCCTCTAACATGTCAGATCATTCAGGCAAAGAGATCTTCCACTCTGCCGGGCTGCCTTAGGAACCAGGGCACTCTCCCTGCTATCCACTGACACCTGCTATCACCTTTCCCAGGCTGCATGCTCAAGGGTGAAAGTGAGGACCAAGATTTTTTGCTCTGGTTACATGTGTGAGTTGTGCATCCATATACAACTCTGCATAAAACCATGTCTTTGGGGAATATTGGGATGGCATGCTTGGTGGAGAAACTTATATATTTAAAATATGTACCATTCATTTCATTAACAGAATAAAAATGAAAATATAATGAATAAATGGGATGGATAAAAACTAAATACAATTTATGGGGAAATACGAAATTCAATGTTGATACAGTGTAAATGGTCTAGTTCACACAGGATCATGAAAGGGATTTCTTTTAGCAGAAACTAGGATTATAGAAAATGGATAATTTGTGGTAAAACAAAAAACATGACTTTTAAATGCAAAATGAGAATAAGCCATTGCACATCAAAATTAAAATTTTAATTTTTAAAGTGTCCTGAAATGCATCTTTCAGATACTAGAGGCCCAAGAGATCTAGTAAAATTTCAAAAAACATTTGCTAGGTATTTAGTAAAAGTCAGTAGAGTGTTGACGACTGCAAGGCTGAAATCCCAAGAACTTTTCTAATGTGTAGACATGTGTCAAAAAAAAAAAAAATGAAACAAGCAAAGTCAGAGTCAGCAAAGTAACTAAGTTCCCATCCCCACTGCTGTTTGTGATCAAGAATAACGTGAGGCGACTCTCGGGAGCACATGCTAGTGTGTGTGGAAGCAAGGGAGTCACAGGAAAACTGCTTCCTCACAATGAGGATCCAGACTTCGGGGCTTGCCAGGGCTTGGCTGCTAGGCAGTCTCTTCCAGGCTGAGTTGCTGTCTGAAAACCCAGATGTCAGGGACAAAGCTAGCCCAGTAATTTCTATTTCCCTCTGACCTCTCTTGTTAGCGATGCTGCAATTTCTTAGGGGGACACCTTAACAAATCCCCGTGTGATTTGTTTCACAGGACTATTGCAGAAGGATGGCTTGAAGGGAAAAGGAACTTAAAAGACAAAACCAAAATAAAGCACGTTGTTGGCAACCTTGAAATGCAGCCTAGTAGATACTTAAAACTGTTTGAAAACCTCGTGTTACCTGTGCCTTTCAGGTTTACCCTGCAGTTTTTATTTTATTTAATTTCATCTTTTTTTAAGCTATAAAATATGTCTAGGATTTTCAGAGGTGATCTGATATGGGCAAATGAGAGAAGGTATGTGAACTATAGTTTATTTTTCTATGGGGAATATGGTAGGTCAGTTGCCTGTTTTTATTAAAAGAGTTTTACGAGCAATTTAAAGGAAAGAAAAACTTTCCTTTGCCCTTCCTTCCCCTCTCTTGTTGCAACTGAAGTTAATGACATGGCGTCTAGTTATCTCATATCTTTTTAATGTCCATGTGTCAGCTGTTTTCTACTTTCTGTTCTACTTACAGTGAGAGAAATTACACAGGGGTATTTGGTATTAAATGCTGAGAGGTCTGTTGTTCAACAGTTTTCCTGACTTACCTGTTTCAAAAATATTTTCAAAGATAATCCCAATTTCCTCCAGGAACACTCCATGTGCTAACACATACGTTAGCACATACTGAGTAGTCAGGATGTCTTAATTTACCCACATTTGCTTACATTTCCTGAGGCCAAATTATTTCAATCAATTGTATTTTCAATTTTATTTTAGATCTTTTATATCTTGGCTTCAAAACTTCTATCCCAAAGGTACTCTCTCCTAATTAGAAGAACATTTCCTTTTTGCTAGTACACAAAGACATATGGGAAAATAAGAAAGAGTTGGGACAATGAGAGAATATGGTATTTGAGAGCAAGTCCAACATTTTTATTTTAAAAGTTTAAAAATAAAGAGAAAAAGAGAGGATAGCTACACAGTATTCCGACGTCATTCCTATACTGAAGAGTTCAGAGAAATGTACCCTGATTATGTGACCACTTGCCTGACTGATTTCCTGGGTTTCTAGAAGACCCTTAACCTGACATTTCAGGAATCGTTCTCTGAAACTTAAAAATGCATTTCTCCTTCAAGATGAGACCTTAGTTTTTGACACTACTGGTTTTTGTTGCTATTGTTGTTACTATTGTTTTTGATTTGTTTTTGATTTGTTTTACTCAATATATTCACACAGGTGACAAATCTTATTTCTGTCTTTACCAAACCCCGTATATATACCCTTCCTCTGTCTTAGGACCAGCATCACATTTACCTGGCCATTTAGCATCTCTCCCTGTGACAGTAACAACGTCTTCTCCATTTGTAATAGATAAGCCTTGTCAGAGACATTCAACTCTCACAGCCACTCGTACTTAGCGTGGAGCAAGAATACCTACGTTTTTGGACATCATTTCCTCGGTCTCCATCCACTGGCTCTTCCTCCTTCCAGTTTCCACACATCCCTGACTTTTAGTTGTGCCCACACACAGTGAAATTGCGATGCTGTTTGGAATGAGGCACTTGTAGTATTCTGATTCGGTCTGAGGGCTCCACGCTGAAGTCTAGCTTATGCTCCATGAGCTCTTCCACCTGACTGCCTCAGCTGTTCGCTGGCTCAGATCTGACACTGAACCTCCGTCAGCTCCTGAAATTTCAGAGGGCTCTTGGCCATCAGAAGATGATATACCAACCTCCGGGGACAAGTCTTCACTATTTAACTCTGACAGTGCTATTTTGTTTCCAGAGATTCATGTAACTGTCTTGATTTCTTAAAAACAAAGTTGCAATTCATCCTTAGTATAGCATAAAAATAGATTATTCTAGTTTTTTTATCATTTCATTTCCTTCTCTCTTCTCCTAAGTAATTGTCTTTGCTCTGCTCTTACTATTTCTACCTTCCATTGCAAGATGCTCAAGATGCTTCAATGTAATGTTACATCACATTGTCGGGAAGTTTTTCTGAATTGAGGAAAAAGGAGTTTTCACTTCCCCGAATTTGCTGCAGGAAGCTACACTCCCCAAATTACTTTTCATAGTTACTAGCTATAATTTTCCCTTATTTCCTCCTCCAGAAATGTATTTCCTTTGGTATGTGTAAGATGCAATGAACCACTGGTTCAGTGTTTTGTCCTGCACATCCAGGGCTTGTGTCTATTTCCCTGTGTTCATCTTAGGTTGTGAACAGCAACCATCAGGAGCAGATCTTTGCAATTCCCTGCACTGTCCTGCAGGGTTAAGCCTTTATCATTAAAGGTGACTGAACTAGCCTGGAAGACAGGAACCTTTGCCTCATTTCTAAAGGAGGATGGTCTAGGAGGGAAAAGGGAGAAAAAGGAATTCTATTGTTCCCTAGAATCCCAATCTGTGCTTAGTACATAAACTATTGAATTTAAAGAATGCTTTATTTCACTAAAGATGCATCTTAAAATTTCATTATGTTCAGACAAACCTAACGGCAGTAAACTGGAAATTCCTTTTCTTTTTCTTTTTGCATTTCACATTGGAAATTTAGTTGAAATGCATTTTCCACTTGAAAAACTAAGAAGTGCAGAGAAATAAGACTAATAATTATAGAAATAAATGAGATTGTGAGTGTATAGCAAAAAACTGGAAATACAGGAGTACACTTAGAAATGTGTTTGAAAATTGAAAATATGACTAATACTCAAATATAAAAATTTAATTCCCTATTGAATAATTGTTGGAATTTTTTGAAAAGTCTGACAGCATTCTGAGAAACTTATAAATAAATTTTAAAATATAATAACGTAAACATAACTTGAACATTCCTAATCTGGAAATCCGAAATGCTCCCAAATCCAAAACTTTTTGAGCACATGATGCCACAAGTGAAAAATTCCATCTCTGACCTTATGCACACAAACTTTGTCTTATGCAAAAAAATTATTAAAAATTACATTTAAAATTATCTTCAGAGTATGTGTATAAGTGTATATTAAACATAAATAAATTCCCTGTTTAGACTTGTGTCGTATCATAAGATATCTCATTTTCTAGATGCAAGTATTCCAAAATCCGGAAAAATCTGAAATCCAAAACACTTCTGGTCCCAAGCATTTTGGCTAAGGGATGATTTTGCATTTTCTTTTTTGCCTCCTAGCATCCCGCTGTGTACACGCAGCATGGCCAATGCCGTATCTGCCTCCTGTATGGTGCAGCCACCCCAAGTACACAGAGCCCCCAAGGTGGAGCATGCTCATGTGCTCAACATCTGGTGCAGGGGTGGAAAGGTCAGCCTGGTAAGGCGCCTTCTCCTCACTCTCAGCCCACAGTCCCGAGCTGGGCATCCAGAGTCAGCACACACTAGATACACTGCAAATATGAAATGTTCTTTAAAAAAAGATTTTATTGACATTATGATTGATATACATAAAGCTGAATACACTTAATGTGTAAAACTTGAAGAGTTTTGTTTGTATTTACACCTATGAAACCATCACCAAAATCAATACTATAAACATAGCTATTACCTCCAAAAGTTTCCTTCTGCCCTCTTTATTTACTATTTTTTTTTGTGATGAGAATAATTAATATGAGATCTTGGATGTTCTTCAAACACCAAATGCTTTGCAGCAAAACATGTGCAGGTACAAGATGCTCTGCACACACAAGATATACTGCGAAAAATAGGTGCTCTGCACACACTGAGTGTTCTGCACACTCAATGCTCTGCAAACACTACGTGCTCTGAACACACTAGATGCTGTGAATTATGTGAATTTCTTCAGTTAATGAGACTGTCTGGAAGACATACTAGAAGGTCAGAGTAGCCTATGGGCTTCCTGAAGTATTAGCGTGAGTGACCTATCCCAGAAATTCCTCAGTTCTGATTTCTGAGCTCTGTCAAAAATATTATATTGCCTAATTATAGTCACTATATTTGATTTAGGAAAATGGAGGGAACTTTCCATATTGAGCCCACACTGAGGGTCAGAATATGGGGTGATCCTGACACACTGTGAGGATCAGATGACTCTATGAAGTCATAGTGAGTTGATGGCAATTCAGGGGGAATAAATCACAACTTACGGCTTTGTTTTGCTCCTGCCTTTGCAGGTCATATTTCTTTTAACATTTTAGGCTGTCAAATAAAATTTCACTTGTGCAAGCTCTTTTCAAAAGGCCCATGGTTGCCGTTCTTGTATCCTCTGTAAGAATGACTGAGCATTGACACCTGCCGGGCATTCCCTCTGTGTCCCTCCTCTCTGATCTTTCCCGTTAGCCTTTGCAGTATTTCTTTCTCTTGGTTCATGAAGCTGAGCGATGTTTTTGTGCTGCTGTAAAGCCTGCTTTTGTGAGATGCAAAAACCACACAGCCCAGATAGCCTTGGGAAATTCAGAGAGAGGAAGAGGGTTATGAGGTGCTTTGTCAGATATTACACAAGACCCAAGGAGATTTCTGTTATCAGGAACTGCAATGAGATTTATTTTTCTTTGCACTGGCAAAGGTATTCTAGTAGCTTTAGCATCAATTACTGTTATGGAGACGGTTCTTTCCAGGTTTGCCCAAACTAACTTTAGACCAAGAAAAACCTTAGTATACATGATATATGATGTATTAACATTTATTGATTTTTCACATGCTCAATTTTAATATTTTTTTGTAAATGTGAGGGTAATGCATGGTAATTATCATGGCCATCCACATGTTTTAGGGAAAAAAATCAAATGTGGTAACTCTATTCTTTGTTGAAGCATACAATTTGCTGTACTAGTGGCTTGGTGTCTGGTAACTGAATCCACAGCCCCACATGGACATTTGTCTTGTCTGCTGGGAAACCACAGGGACAGTGCTGAACTGAATTGATCTTCTTGCCCTTTAGTTTCTGAGAGCTTCGCAGTACTAAGAAAGCTGAAAGCATGTTGCATCATGCATTTATAATTGCCTGTTGACATCAATAATTATATCATAAAATTTTAATACAACAAAATTATATTAAGAAAGGATATAACATATCTCAATGCAGACATGCATATGTTTTATTTTGATTATAAATGTAACTGGTTAAGATCTTCTTCAATGGTAATGTATTTGTTGTTTAATTAATATGTATATTTGTTGACTTATAGCTTATGAAATAACTGCAATATCAGTTTTCTAATCCAGGAGAACTTTATATAGGTCTCTACTAAGACTACTCCAGTTGAGGTTTTGGGGTATTTTTCCCCAACTACTTTTTATGGAAGTTTACTTTCCAGCAGGTGTTATTGCAGCATAGCTAATCTGTTTTCTCATGATAGAACAGCAGAAAAAGTTATCTTTCTCACATAGCTTTCTTATTTATTCCAGCTTCTATCTTGCTGGTTTAGGTCAATTGAGGAATGTAGAAAAGTTGAATAATGCTGTTTAACATCTAATTTTAAAAGAACTGTTCTTCCTTAATGATTGCTTTTATGTGGTACCTAGTGGAGATGATCTAAGGATTTTTATGTGATAAGTTACCACTAAAGCAACAAATGATGCTGATTTTCATCAAATCAGTCACAAGATGAACTCTGTAACTGCACAGTTGTTTTTAAATGCATTTATTTATATTTCCAACTATTCCTCTGCAAGAAAATAATCCATGATTATTCTAGATGAAACATAATATTACATCTTTATAAGAATGGGAATCCAAAATTTGCTTTCAGTATTTTGAATTATCTCAGTGAAGAGGTTCTAAATGTGAAAGAGTGGCTGACTAAAAATGCCAAATTTTGTTAAGAGAGGCTCAAGTGTCTTGAAAAAGGATATATCAATAAGCATAATCATGTGGTATAAGAAATGGCCATAAAACTATACATTTCCTAAGATTTAGCATCAGAAGTTCTACAAAATGTAAAAATGATGCATGACACAGATGGGGAGAAAAGAAAAAATGATGGATTATAGGAATTAATCCATAATATATCTGGATCTAGGACATCTAAATAATCACTTACAATCTCTAGGAATTACAATTGCAACTTGAGAACTGGAGAATTTTCAAAAATGTTTATTTATATTATTATTATATTATATATTATTATTATATTATTGGTAGGGTCTCCAGTACAAGTTTAATTAACTTAAAATGATATTTTCTATTTTTTATATCGGCCTAGAATAGTTTAAATACAGTGATTGCAAAGTTAAGCTACTTTCAAATATAACAGAGGTTTCCTTTTGTAAAAGTGAAATGTATGTATTTAATAAATTTCATGATAAAACATTTCCTGATGACAGCAACCAAAATCCCCAAAATTTACTTAAGGAAATAACACAAATAGTCTCCTCAGTCATTAATGTTTCAGGTAAGCTGTCATGAATTTTAAATTTTGGTTTACAGGCTGATGTGAAATCAAGCAGCATGTGTAACAAGCATCCCCAGATTTTTAACCATTATAAAATGAGTAAATTCACCCTCCTAAAATTAAAATCTTGGTTGAAGTTAAGCATCTCAGAGAAACTTCTTTTCCAAATGCATCTACCAAAGAAGATTTCAGTACTTTATTGTAGCAGTTCTGAGAGTTCTGGGTCAGTTATGGATCACCTGGGGAACATTTGATGAGGCATTTTGTTAATTTCATGTCCCTTCCAAATTGGGCACTTATTTTTGGACAATTTTTGAAGCTCAGCTTGTTCACTTATGATTGAACCAGATATTTGTCACTGTGATTAAAAGAGTAAGTTCTTCTAGAGAAATGTTGCTAGTTCATACTTTTATAAAGATACTATTGATTTATCTTTTCCATAATCCCTTTCTCTGCTTACTTACATTTTCATTTAATCTTTCCTTTCTATCTTTTTGAGTAGGAAGATTTAGATCGTCCATGCAAGATCTTTGTCTTTTTCCTAATGTAAGCATGTTGCCTCAGTTTGTTTGTGCAGCTGTAGCAGAATACCCGAGACTGTAATTTATAAATAATAGAAATGTATTTCTCACAGTTATGGAAGCTGTGAAGCCCACGATCGTGGTGCCAGTAGGTTGGGTGTCTGAGGGCTGCTCTTTGTTTCCCAGATGGTGTCTTGTAGCTGGGCCCTCACATGGCATAAGGGGCAGAAAAGGACAAAGGCTGTGTCCTCATGTGCCATAAAAGATGAAAGGGCCACAGGGCCTTTGCTCCAGCCTTTTACACAAGCATGCATTGCACTCACCAGGGCAGAGGCCTCATGCTCTAGTCCCCTCTGGGGAGCCCCACCTTCCGCTACCAGCACCTTGGTGGTAGGTGGCAACATAATAATTTTGGAGGGACACATCCATTCAAACTACACCACATGTTATGCCTCAAATTTCACTCTACACATTACTTTAGCTATATTACACAAATTTTGATATGTTGTGATTTTTTTGATAAGCATGCTGCTTAATTTCCAAATATTTTGTTTTTCTCCAGAGAGCTTTCTGTCACTGATTTTTATTTAAGATTTTAATATAAAACAATCAAAATTTTAATTAAAACAATTAATCATTGTACAAAAAACAATGGTGATCTAGCATCTCTTGTATTGTCCTAGATAGAGCTGGAGCCCATTCTACTAAGTGAAGTATCCCAAGAATGGAAAAACAAGCAGCACATGGACTCACCATCAAATTGGGATTAACTGATCAACACTTATGTGCACATATAATAGTAACATTGATTAGGTGTTGGGCATGTGGGAGGGTGAGGAGGGGATGGGTATATTCATACCTAATGGGTATGGTGTGCACTGTCTAGGGGATGGACAGGCTTGGAGCTCTGACTCGTGTGGGGGCAAAGGCAATATATGTAATCTAAACATTGGTGCCCCTGTAATATGCTAAAATAAAAAAAAGAAAAAATATTAATAACACAATTAATACAATTAACTATCTTATTAATATAAGTATTGTATTAATACAATTATACAACTTTGTATAATTTTTATTCTCTTGGGATTATTTAAACCTGCTTTGTAGCCCGGAGTATGGCTCATGGCATTTGAAAAGAATTTGTATTCTGCTGTTGTGGGGTGGAATTTTCTATAAATATCTTTGAGATGGAGTTTGTTGATAGTATCGTACATGACTTTTATATTCTTACTGATTTTCTGTCTACTTGTTTTATCAATCACTGAAAAAGAAGAGTTGAACTCTGCAACTATAATTGTGGGTTTGTTTACTTCTTTTTTTAGTTCTATTTGTTTTTGCTTCTTGTACTTCAAAGCTCTGTCCTGAGATGCATAAAGCATTTATAATTATAATATCCTATTATATTGACCCCCTCAGCTTAAATAATGTCTCATTTCATCCTCTATAGTGGAATTCTTGTTCTAAAAGGTATATTGATATTGATACAGTCACTCTGATATGAACATAGTCACATATCTTTTGATTAGTGTTTGCATGGTATACATTTATCATCCATTTATTTATAACCTATTTTTGTTCTTTAAAGTGAGCTTCTTGTAGAAAGCATATAGTTGTGTCTAGGTTTTCACCTAATATGAAAATCTCTGTCTTTTAATGTTTGATTGCTAATATTTACTGTAATTCTTTATAGAGTTGGATTTAAATCTACCTTTTTGATATTTGTGTTCTATTTTGTATATATGTTCTTTATTCCTAGTTTCCTTGCACTGGATTCTGTTGCAATGCTTGCATTATTACAGAATTCCATTTTATCACCATTATTGGAAGTTTAGCTAACTTGTTATTTTTAATAATTGTGTCAGGCTTTCCAATATATATTTTTAACTTATTATAATCTACCTTCAAATAACATAATGTCATCTCACCTATAGTTAAAAACCTTTACAACAGAATATCTCCCCTTCTCCCTTCTCAGTCTTTGTGCTGTTGTGACCATATGTTTTATTTCTGCGTGTGCTATAAGTTGCACTAAAAATTGTGACTGTTTTTGCTTTCAGCAGTCAATTACCTTTAGAGACATATTTAAAAATAAGAAAAAATGTCCTTCACATCTATCCTTATCCTTACAATTTCCAGTGTTCCCTAGTCCTTTATGTAGATCCATATATTTTTTTTTTTTTTTTGAGACAGAGTCTCACTCTGTTGCCTGCGCTAGAGTGAGTGCCGTGGCATCAGCCTAGCTCACAGCAACCTCAAACTCCTGGGCTCAAGCCATCCTCCTGCCTCAGCCTCCCGAGTAGCTGGGACTACAGGCATGCGCCACCATGCCCGGCTAATTTTTTCTATATATATTTTTAGTTGGCCAGATAATTTGTTTCTATTTTTTAGTAGAGACGGGGTCTCGCTCTTGCTCAGGCTGGTCTCGAACTCCTGAGCTCAAACGATCCACCCGCCTCGGCCTCCCAGAATGCTAGGATTACAGGCGTGAGCCACCATGCCCCGCCTAGATCCATATTTTTATCTTATGCCATTTTCTCTCTTCCTAAAAAGCTAGTGGTCATAAATTCTCTCAGCTTTTCTTTTGTCTAAAAAAGTCTTTTTTTCTTTTGCTTTCAAATTTGAAAAGCATTTTGTTAGTAAATAATTCTAGGTTGAAAGTATTTTTTCCAGCTCTTTTTGAATAACTCTATTGTTTTCTAGTTTGCATGCTATAAGACAAAAAAATTTTTCCATAGTTCTTATCTTTGTATGAATGTGTGTTCTTTCTTTCTTTCCTTTTAAGACTTTGTATATTGGATTTTCAGTAACTTTGGTAATGATGTGACTTGGTGTGTTTTTTCATCATGCTGGAGTTTTTTTATTTTTTGTATTTTTTGAGCTTCTTGTATCCTTGGACTTTTAGTTTTCATCAAATTTGGAAAAGTTTTAGCTATTATTTCTCCAAATGTTTTTTCTTTCCTTCCCTCCCCTCTTCTCTGTGAAAATTGTCAGAAACAAAATGGAGTCATTAATGATGTTTAAAAAAAAAAAAAAAAAAAAAACACCTGACAAATAGAGTCAAATAGGCCAATGAAGAGAGTGTTTTCATGCTTGTATGCTTGGCAACAAAAACTATCATAAAAAACTCTACAAAAATCACAACCTTATACAGAAAATACTTCTGCAAGAACATTTGTCCAGCAACTGCCTGTCCAACCTCAGACTGGCATCACCACTGTTACTGATCTTTGTAGCCAAGGATAATAATTTCAAAACCATTATGTAATCAACCTCAGTTTTTAAAAGTCTTTTGTCTTCCTTTACCTCCCTGAATATGCACATAGTTTACTATGGCACACACATCCCCATTGCAATGCTCTACTACTGAATAAATATCTTTTTCTTTTAGAGACCTCTCTCTGTTGTTATTTAGGATGACATCTCCCTGTTCAATATTTTTCAATTAATTTTAATTGTATCAGCATGGATGTTATGATCACATGCAGATTAATTAGGGCCAGGTAATGAGCTCAGCTTCTGCCACCAACGTCAGCACTCTTCTCTTACCTCCTGCTGGAGAGGAAGTATTGTTGTTCTTAAAATCTGGCACATGAAGAGAGAAATGAGAAGTAGGATTGTGCTTTAAAGGTTTTTTTGGTTTAAAAGAAAATTTCTAAGAGCCAAACATGCAATAGCAAATTCAACAGACCATTTAGCAAATTTAACTTCATGCTCTTCAATTTATTACTTCTGGCTGGTAGAATTAACCACATTTCCCAAACACATATGGATTTTTTTTTATTTATGATCTACTTATCCCAAGACTTTCAAGAAATGTTTAAAACCCCAGTAGCTAAAATTTCATGTATTGACCTGTAAGACAATAGATCAATGGGATTGGAAGTAAATACACAATTTAGCTGTAGAACCACATCTTATTGATCAAGGCTCATCCATCACAATGCACTGTTTAACATATTTCGTGATTCAATTTCTTGTCACAGACTGCCCGCCAGAGATGTGACCTGAAACAACTTATAAGAATATGGCAACATGGAGATCTCTGGGAATTAAATACCTGCACTTTTCAAAGCTTAATCGTAATTAGTTTGTATAATTGTTTAAGATCAGAACATCATTGTCATGCCAGCTCCAAGTAATTTCATTTCAGGAATAAAGGGGGAAAAAAGAAATATGAGACAAGGACACCCACTCCTGAAGCAGATGGCCTGTCATATGTTAGGAACTGGAAAAACCATCAATTGATAAATAACCCACCATTGAAACTTAGGTTACCAAAAAGTGTTTATGCTATTAAAATAGAGATGTTATGTAACCATTTGAAAAGGGGCGAGAAAGAATAGTTTTGATTAAGATATTGAAAATAATTAATATTATAATTATTCATCAATTCTAAAAAATGTGAGTCTTTATTCCAGAAGGTAATGGTGCCGGAGAGCCAGTTGATAATGTTCATTTACTGCCTGGGTACACTGTGCCATCAGGTGGCAGAGAGGATCGGCTCTGATTTAAGTACTTGTGATAGAAACAATGTGTTTTATACCTTTCAGTAGGACTGTATTAATTCAGGAGACATTAATTTGCATATAAAGGAAACCCCAGGGAGCAATGCCTTCAACCATAAGAGCTTGGTTTACTTAAAGATAGGACAGGTGGTTCTACATTGGCTCTGCATCCCCTGATGGCAGGACCTAAGTCAGCGTCTCTGATTTTCCCGCTTCCCTCTCGTGGTTGCAAAGTGGCTTCTCACAGAACAACATCCTAAGGCAAGAGGCAGGGCAGGGAGAGAGCCCCTCTGTTTTATAGACAAGGAAACATCTTTTCCACAAGCCCCTAGCACCCTGCCCTTCACATTCCATGTGACGAGGCCACGGGGCCACTTCAGCCAAAGGACACTGGGAAAGAGGGCGCTTTGTCTCCGGCCTGTGTGGTTGGAAGCCGACACCGGAGAAATAAATGGGAATGGCTGGGGGGTAGCCACTCCTACAGCAATATGATCATATCCCAGGTCTATAAAAGGAAATAATTTTCTGAGAATAGCAGGGCACACCACTATGCTTGAATAACAATGGTAACTGGGTTTCCTGAGCTGTTAAATTAAACATGCATAACTGATTTCCTCCCTCTGCGGCTGCCCTGCTTCTGGTCATCCGTCTCTCCTCCTGCCTGGGACTCGAGAGCCATCACCCTCAGAGTATAAAATCCTTCTTATTATTTTATTTGTCCTTTGTTTGCTGGTCCCTCCTTGCCTGCCTCCAATATTTTTTGTTTTTATTCCTTGCTTTGCTGGCACATGTGATTTATCCTATCACCGGAGATGTCTATGAGAAAGCTCCGATATTTATTCACCTGCATATTTCAGAAGCACCGGGCAGGGCTGCCGGTGGCCCCACTTCAGGAGAGCCATTCATTTCCGTGCGCCCTGTGTAGCCTGGGTAGCAGCAGCAGCAGCACTGAATTTGGGCCACACAGGAATGGCTTCATTTGAAAAGACACCACTGCCGCTGCCTTGTGTTGTCTTTATGACACCTCCCTTGGATGTAATGACAGCCTCCTAACTGGTCTGTCCATAATCAATCTTTCTTCCCTCCTTCCGCCCTACAAAGATCTATCAAAATGACCTCAAGTCTCAGCTCACCATCTATCCTTAGTGGCTTCCCACTGTAGGTAAGACGACAACAAAACCTTTCTGTGTGGAGTTGAGGTTGTTTTTGGATTCTGATCAAGATTCTACTAACACTAAAGTTAGTGCTCGCCACTCCCTCTCTGTTTCCTCTGACTGCCTGTGTTTTGATTTGGAAGGAAGGTGGCCTTTGTCACATAGAGGAAGAGGGTCTGGAGAGAGACACACTGGTGGTGCTGGTCTCTCTAGACTAAGGAGGAGGTGTGGGTGGGAGAAGTGAGACCTGGAGCCAAGATGACCTTACACAGACCAAATTCAAGAGTGGGCTCCCAGGTAGACTCCTGGAGTTTGCTAGAGGTAAAGAGATAGAGAAGTGAAATACAATAACAGCACCCCTTTTGAGACCTGGACTCCAGCAGAATTCAGGTAAAAGATACACAAGGAGGGAAGGGCTGGTGTGGGGGCGAGGGAGCCACCTGTGAGGTTCCTCTCCACAGCCTCCACCTGTCTCCAAAGCCATGACTTCCCTACCTGGGTGATGGCACAGCTGCTGGCTCTGTGTTCAGGAACCGAGTCCTGGATGGGCTTCACTCTGAGGATGCCAGGACCCCAGTAGCATGAGCCAGCAGAGGACAGGGATCTGGAACCAGGGAGGCCGTGCTGGGCCAGGCAGCACCTGAGTAAGGACTGGCTGGACGGAATTCGCCAGTTGCACAGTGCCCATAGGGTGAGGCTCAGACGGGTGCAGCAGCAGCCCCTCCAGGCTTCCCTCTGGATTGGAGTACAACCCCAGGGCAGGTTGGAAATCTAGATTTGGAGCCTGGGGACAGGACTGTCCAGGGATGAGCAAACAATGAGTGAATGGGCTGCCAGTTAGGGCTCCTTCACCCTCCGGGCTATTGTATGCTCATCAGGAAACTGTAACACAAGCTCAACTAATCAGTTGGATGAATTGGAAAGTGTCTCCAGAATAAGAGAGAATGTGCAGCTCAGTGACACTTGGGGACACAGTTCTGTCTCTAGGGTCCTGCCGTTTTTCACACTTAGGGCAACACACGGATTCCAGAGCACACCCAGTGTGGACAGTGTGGCTCCAGCATCCTGCCAGCCTGAGAGGCTGACCCAGGCATTGGTCAGACCTCAGCCTGTAGGTTAGTTTTGTAGTTCTGTGGGTCTTGAAAAAGGTGAGGTCTGATGATTAGTAAATCATAAAAGAACTTGTATTTTTTTTTTTTTTGCTGCTTTGGGATAATCAGAGAACATGTAATAAACATGCCAATGTGCATGCAGAAATATTTAGCAAAAATGAAGCACAATATATGCAATAGAATACAAATTTGAAACAAAGATAAATGCATGTGAATGTATGAAACTGCTTTTTAACGACTTCATGACGTCTCCTCCAAGTGTAGGTGGGGATCCTTGGTGGGTGTCTCACCTGTGTTTTTCTGCAGTGACCATCAAGGGTCTGAGTTTTACAAAACAATTTAAGATCTACTCAAATCCAGTAAAACTTTTTAAAAATATCAGCATAGAACACTGTGAAAGTGTTAAGAAGGAGGCATTGCATAGGAACCAAAAGCCCACATCAGTGGGGGGAAATACAATTTTCTTATGTTCTCACTCTTACCTCTTCACAGCTTTCATAAAGTGAGGCCCAACTCCTGGACTCTTTCCTCATCAATTTTTGATTTGTGCCCCATAAATCATCCTGTGTTCCTTTCATGAGTTCATAAGAAAGAGTATAAAATCATGCTTCCTTAGGCACAATTTCCTCCAACAAGGAGGTTGGGGACAGTTTTAATAAAACATTCATTCAGGTCAGTGAGCTGAACAGGGAAGCTGGAGCAGTCAGGGCGCCCAGGGACGGGTCCTAAAGACCTTAAGGAGGACTTGACTGTGTGTGGTGATTCCCACGGGAGTGTGAGACAGGCCTCCGTGTTCTGTTGCGCGTCCAGAGGGCAGTTGTCGGGTAAAACCTACACATTCTCTAAGGACAATCTCGGATGCCCAGGGGAAAGCATACCATGGCTGGGAAGAGGAGCACCTGTTCTGGGGACCCTGAGGTGGCTCCTAGGAGACAGAGCAGAGCAGAGACTCCCCCTTTTATTCCTCCACTCTCAGATCCACCCCAGTCCCCGAGAACTCCTAGGAAAAGAGCAACACCACCGTCCTCGGAAAACCGGGCTTCTCATCTGCCCCTTACAATAGATACGGCCAACTTTAGAAATTGAGGTAATGTTAATTCAGGAGTCAGGTTTAAGCTTGCTCACCACCAATCAATTACATTGATTTTTCAGAAAAATTATGTCTCTGTCAATTATCTTTGTCAACGTTACTAGGAAATATGGAGCTACCTTTTAAGGATACGGAGAGTGAACCCTGTAAAAAGATGATGGAAACTCTCTCATTTTGTTCCCCCAAACAACCTGTAACAGTGGCTCAATGGCTAACTGTGGGTTCCTTGGCACGAGTCGAGGGCTGTTGGAGTTTGTAAGTAAATGAATCGTATCCCTTTTCAAATGCTCTGTGTGCAGAAGACTAGACATTTCAATAGTCTGGACTTTTGGAGGCGGGTTATACCGGTTACACTGGTAGAAGTCTGAATGATTAAATTACACCATTTTAATAATTTCAAAATTGGTAATATTTGACTGTTTTCATAGGAAAATAATCCATTTGCTTCAATTTTACATCTTTTCTTTTAATATGTTACCAGGCTATTAACTTTTCTCTTTGAAAAGTGGGGCTCATTTAGAATTCCTGACTTTCATAAAATGTGTCCTAGTCGAGGACTTCTGTATCCCTTGTGGTTGCTTTAGGTTACAGGTGCTAGTAATTATTGTTATTTAATTTCTTAATTATGTGCCCCTTTTCTTAAGTGTTGAGTCGTTTACTCTCCTTAAGAAGCAGCCAGGTTAATGAGGTACTTTGCCTTTTGAGATTGCCCCTGTTGTAAGGAACAATTATCTTGCCTTCGTAGTTTATCTCAGTTGGCTTTCACATTAGGGTGGGAGACAGAGAATTCTTGGGGAAAGCTAGGTTTCTAGAGGGCATTAAAGCAACGCACGTGAGGCTGTCCTGATGTTCTCCCTCGCAGCTTGTCTGTTGCCGTATGCCCTGATTATCACACCCCTTCCCCACTTGATTATTTAGAGGAAGGTCTTAGAGTCGGGGCCAAGAAAACATTATGAATTAGGCTGAAAGTCAGTCCTAATCACTCCTTCCCCTCCGATCTTGCAGCTATCCCTGAGGTCCCAGCTGACTGACTCACGCAGCACTGAGCCAAGGCTTATAACAGATAAAATCATCTCGGAGAAGGGCCTCATTGACTAATGTGTTATTCCTTCCTTCTATATAAAGTCTTAAACTGTGAGTAGTGATAAATGTGGGGACTTCGGGTAGCAGGTGAATTGGAAGATAGTTGTTTTTGTTTTATTCTACAGCAAAAAGCAGGTGCAATGGTGGCCACCAACACCACCTGGCAAATTCCATTCAGCTTGATAAATTAGACTCTCTCCCCTCCTCTTTCTCCCTCTCTCTCCCTGCCTCCTTCTCCTTAGTTCATTCTTGGTATCTTTTTCCAGCTTCTCTTTCACCCTCAGTCCTCGTTCCCAACTCAACACATATCTAATGGGCCACTAGGTCATAGGAAGAAAAGATAACACAGCCCTGGATCCAACCACTCAGCAGGGGTGACAGTGCGTCCAACGCAGCAAGAAGTTGGAAAGGCCCCCAAACATCCCCGTCTGCTCTTTGTCTCCCCTCAGGAGCAGTCCCTGTTCTATTCCCTGCCTCTCCCTGGTTTCCTTCTTTCCCTCTCCATTTCTCCAAGCTTCTTTCACCAGTTTCTCCCTTTCTGAAACCGCTTGGGCAATGCATTGTCTTTTTCATATTCAGTAGAAAGAGAAAGAAACCTCACCTTCATCTTCATCTGTTTGCAAAATGTGAGTTTGGCCTTTTGCAGAGCCCACGGTCCTCCCTTGCCTCAGAGCACCTGTCTTCTCCCTTTGGGACAAGGTTTCAAACATGCCTCTTATGATATATGTCTGTGGCTGTGGTATCTCGGCTGAGAAACGATTCCATGTTAGCACAGGCCTTGAGACGTTTCCTACCTTCTAGCTTGGATAATGGTATTTGCCACCAATTTATATTAGCAGTAGAGCAAGCAACCTCTAATCCAGATTATGCTGATGGCATTCTAGATTTTTGAATGATATATCTGCATTTTAGCAATTTCTTATTAAAATGATTAAAATTAAAATGTGATTTCCATATATTCTTACAATTAAAAATAAAGTAGAAAAATTGTATCTCTGAAGGACACTTTATGTTCTTTGACATTTGCAAACTACATAAAGTCATCTAAATATCTTCTTTCTGATAAGAGTTAACCTCAGCTTCAGTAATGGTCCTTTAGTTCTGTATTATCTCCCTCCTGTTGCATAATAAACTAATATAAATTTAGTGGCTTAAAATAACACTCATTTATTATCTCACAGTTCTGTAGATTAGAAGTCCAGCATGGAGGATAATGGAAATAAATAATGGAAATCATAGTTTGCGAAATTGTGTTCTCCCATTGCAAACTGATCCTAAGCTTCAGACATTTTGAGTAACATGAAAATCACTGGTGGTCAGGTGCCCCGTGGTGTTATTTTATTTTATTTTTTTTAATACCAAACTAGTTTCACACCCTGGGCCCTGAATCATATACTTATCAAGCAAATAAGCCTAATACCAATTACCAAAACTACGTGGGACTTAGATGAGTTAGATAAAATTTGACTTGAAATATACCCTTGTACCTTCTTGATACCAGGCAGTGACTCCGGTTTGTCTTGCATTCAAGGTGTTTTACAACCCCTGTGTGGATCTTTCAGGTGCTCTGTTCTAAGCTCCCTCTCTGCCTCTAGTCTAATATAGTGGGACTCAGGGCATGACCCTGGGACCAGCCACTAAGCCTCACTGAGAACTTGTTAGAAATGCAGATTCTCCAGCCCCATCAGCTGATTCACGAATCCAAGTGTGAGAATTTAACCATCTGTGGTTTGACTCTGATACATACTAAAGTTTCAAAACACCTGGTCTTGAACCACAGTCCATTGTGCACAGGGATTCTTGCTCCTTCTTCTAGAACAAACATCTTGTACAATGTTAGCTTTTCAGTATGTGTGAAGTTAGTAGTTAACCCCAGTTATGTATGTTGAATATGGCACCTCCCCAAAATCAGTTCACAGTGTAACACTAAGCATAGTGTTCATTTATGCAGACATTCACCGGCAAGCAGAACTAATGCTGTCAAACAAACAACCGAGACTACTAAACTCAGTGGAATGGATGGGACATGTGTGCTGATGAACTGTGCCTGAAATTTGGTGGCAGCAGGTTACTCGCTCTAGCGTTTCATTTTTTAAGGTTATCTACACTGCTCTTGTAGGATTTGGCGGTGACTAAAATTGCTTCTTGTCCTGCAGAAAAGAAACTCTGATGTACCAAAAGATGGTTTCAATGTAGCCACCTTCTAGCCACCTGTAGTTCCCAGAAACGACTGAAATTCCCTGTCCCTCCCAGCTCAGACATCCATCAGCTTAACTTGCCCTTGGCTTTAATTAGGCTCTTAACCTATCCTGCTGTTCCAGGCCATTCCTGTTGGGTTGAACTATTCAAGGAATCTCTTTAGGGTCAGAGTTTTCAAAATCCCTCCTTTCCCCCTTCATGGGGCTCAGATTGAAACTAGGATAGTCAAATCTGCTTCTTTTGAAATAACCTATCATAACGTCATCTCATTCAATTACTCCAAGATTACCAATCACTCACACCTAAACGGGTCTCTAATTTCTCTTTCTCTGTGATACATGGACTGACTTTCCACTGATGGAGCATTTCATGATTCAGCACCTTTACCAAAGTCATTCTTGGAGATTGTAACCAGGTTTTCTCTTCACAAGATTGCAAGAGATGTGAACAGAGTGAAATAATTTTAAAATTGCATGACCTTCATAGAGTTAAGTGGGCTTGATTTATTTCATCTTCAGAGAAGAATCACCTGGGAATCATGTTAAAGAGAAAAAGGGCAACTGTACGAAAGTCTAACTTAAATTGAGATCACTATCCACTGTGCCCAGGAATGCCTGACCTGTCAGAATTAATTTAATTTCCTCAATAAAATTTCATGTTTTGGTAATTACTGTTTTGATGCTTTTTGAAGGGACTGTGAATTCAGAGACTCTAGTTTCCCTGAAATAGTATTCATAAAGTTCCAACTAACTGAATATAGTTAATTCTTATTTCTACTTTCTCACAACCAGGAAAAGGAGAGCTTGTGTTAAATCCATATTTTATTTTGTAAATTGCTATTCACATTCAATATTTTAATACTATTCACATTCAATATTTTAATACTATTTTTATTTCAAAGAAGATGTTCAAATTATTTTGTTGTTTTCTTTGTAGTGTATGTTAATTTTTATTTTAACCTATTCTAACCCTCTCTCAACAATGGAAAATGACATGTTTATATAATACCAGATTTTCTTAAAACCTAGGAGTATTTTTATGTATATCACTTACAAAATAACAAAAACTATTAAAGCTATTAAAAACTAAAAAAAAGAAAGGACTAGCATAGGTAATAACAAAATCCCTGGAAAAAAATACTTCTTATAAATAAAGTTGACATCTTAACAATATTGAATGTTCCAATCTGTGAACAGGGAATATCTCTCCATTTGTTTAGATTCTTTATTTCTTTCTTCAGTGTTTAGTAGTTTCTCTATATAGGTCCTGTACGTATTCTCTTATAAATTTACCTAAGTATTTAATTTTGCCGTGCTATTTTTAAATAGTAATTGTTTTAGTTGCAAATTTAAATTGTTCACAACTGGTATTTAGGAATACAATTGACTTTTGTACATTAATTTTTCATTCTGCCACCTTGATATACTTG
Organism: Varecia variegata; assembly: GCA_028533085.1. Classification (NCBI taxonomy): domain Eukaryota; kingdom Metazoa; phylum Chordata; class Mammalia; order Primates; family Lemuridae; genus Varecia; species Varecia variegata. The sequence goes on from CM052439.1 coordinate 171,751,859, forward strand.
CTTATTAGTTCCAGGAGGTTTTCATTTGTTTCTGTTTTTGTTGTTGCCATTGTTGTTGTTTTAGTTTTGGGGGGGTTTATACATAGATAATTAAGTTATCTATGTATAAGACAGTTTTATTTCTTCCTTTTCCTCTTCAATTTGTGTACATTGTATCTATTTTACTTGTATTATTGAGCTAGCTAGGACTTCTAGCACCATTTTAAATAAGGATGATCAGATGACACGTGATTGCCATGTTTTCCATATTTAGAAGAAAATATCTAATCTCTCACTATTAGGTATAGAGTTAGCTGTAGGTATTTTACATATATTCTTTTTCAAGTTGAGGAGATTCCCATTATTCTTAGTTTTCTAAGAGTTTTTATCATGATTGAATGTTGCATTTTGTCAAATGCTTTTTCTGCATAAATTTATATGAGCATATCATTTGTATGAGCTACATCTTCTGTAGCCTTTTTGATGTGGTTGAGTATATCAATTGATATTTGAATGTTGAACCAGTCTTGCATGTGTGGTAATAAATCCCACTTGATCGTGGTGTATAATTCATTGTAGACATTCTTGGATTCAGTTTGCTAATATTTTGTTGAGGATTTCACATCTGTGTTCATGAAAGATATTAGATTTTAGTTTTCCTTTTTATAATGTCTTTATCTGGCTTTGGTATTAGGATAATCTGTAAGAAATTGTGGAGAATTGTTATTATTTCTTCCTTAAATATTTGGTAGAATGCATATGTTAGAGTATCTAAGCCTGATGTTCTCTATTTTTAAAGGTTATTCTTTATTGATTCAATTTATTTATAAGATAAAAGGCTATTCAGCTCATTTACTTCTTGTTTGAGTTTCAGCAGTTTATGCCTTCCAGGATATTGGTTCATGTTATCTAAAATATCAAATTCATTGGTATAGAGTTGTTCATGGTACTCTTTTATTATTGTTTTAATTCGTGGGGTTACAGTAGTAATGACCTCTCTTTCATTTTTGAAATTGGTCATTTGTCTGTCTTTTGACATTTGAGTGCCTAAAGGTTTATCAATTTAATTGAACTTCTCAAAACACAATCTTTTTGTATCTTTAAGGTTTTTTATTATTTTCCTTTTTTTAAGTCCATGGATTTCTGTTCTATTTTTATAGCATTTTATTATTTCTATTTGTTTTGAGCTTAAATTATCCCTTTTTTCTATTTTTGTAACATGGAAGCTTAGTTTATTGATTTTAGATTTTTCTTCTTTTGTAATAAATGCATGGAATGCTATAGCTTCTCCTCTAATTACCACTTTCACTGCAAGCTACAGATTTTAATAAATTATATTTTTGTTTTCATTAATCCAAAATATTTTAAATATTCTCTTAAAATTTCTTCTTTGACCTTAGGATTAGTTAGAAGTGTGTTATTTAATTTCCAACTATGTGGGCGATTAATCCAACTATTTTTCTGTTATTGATTTTTACTTCAATTCTACTGTAGTCTGAGAACATACTCTGCATATTTCCTGTTCTTTTAATTTTGTAATTTTGTGTTTTATGGCTCAGAATGTGGTCTGTCTTGCTGAAAATTCCTTGTGAGCATGGAAACAATGTACTTTCTGCCATCACTGGGTGGAGTATTCTATGAATAGGATCATGCTGGAGCCTGCTGGCGTGGGGGTGAGGTGTGGGAGAGGAAAGTTGCTCCATGCTCACGTCATTGAATGCCAGCTGTAGCCAGCCTGTGTCTCAGGGCTGTGACCTTCACAAACGTTTCTCTACTGGGTTAGCTTCCCCTGCCTTCCTTGTACTCCCCACCCTGACTGCAGTGTTCTCAATCTGTTTTTATTTTTTTATTTTTTGACTCCCTGACTCCTGTAGACTATATTTTTCTTCCCCTTAGGAAAGGCAGAGGCTTCAGGAGGCTGGAATGGAATGAATGTCCTGCCCCCAGTTGAAATACAGCTCTGGCAAATGCTTTTCCTCTGGAGAGTAAGTAGTATCTGGATTTGGCTTTCAGATGTGCACCACGTAGTAATTTTGTAACGAAAATACAAAGGGCTGTTGCCCTAAGTCTCCACAAATTACTGGGATGAAAGCAGTGCATCTGTGGAGAACACCACAGACTCACCGGGGGAGAGGGGCATTCTCTTCCCTCCTTGGTAGCTCACAGGATGGTGCTCACATGGCTCCAGAGCACGGATCTACCCTGGCTCTCTGCCTGAGCAGACAGGGAGACCACAGCGCAGGTGGCCTGTCATGGCACCTCACAGAAGTCTATTTGTTCTTGAGCCTTTCTGTCAATTCACCTAAAATGCAGTGAATGAGGTATTTAGAAGAGCCTGGAGGCTTTTATTTAACAAATGTGATAAGAGGCTAGGAACCAATTATGTCAACTGGCTGGTGAGAGCTAGGATAGCTGGGGTTAAACATGATTAAAATGACCAAAAAATCTAGCACTTAGCATTTGTTGGTTCAGCCAGCTGAAGTTGGTGATGTCTAAATTCAGTTCAGAAATAGAGCTGTTTTAGACCACCTTTTGGGAAGAATCTCTTCTTCTTGGAGATTAAACTGAAAAGACATACTTAGTTATGCCAAAACCCAGAAACCAGGATTCTTGTTGGGCATCACCTAAATCTCCCAAGAGTGCTAGATTAATCATTTTATTTTCTGCCAGGGTAGCATAATAATTGATTAATTAAAAATAGAAGATACTAAATAAAGGTGATTATTTTTTAGCATGCTACAGAGGGGCAGGAGAAGTGAGATGATGAGCTTTAATTAAGGTAGCAGCTTTGCACTGCATACATGGTTGTCTTACCCTGAAAGAATTAATATTAATAGTAAAACCTAGCTATTATTGGGTGGGTCTGTGATCAGAGAACACTTTGAATAACCTCTTTTCTCATCCTTCCAGAGGACTGACTCAAATTCAGTCTCTGGAGGTGTGAGAATAAGGCTGGAAGCAGACCTATGCAGAATTGTGCTACTGGTGACATCTGCCATTGGTGCCTGAGCACATCCATCATGTATAACTATTTAGATCTTTCTGGTAAATGTGTGACCACCAATAGTGAGAGATTAGTGAGGCCTACAGTTCTCCTTCCATACAACCTTGACATTGGGTGTGAAAGCAGATCACAAACTGAGTTTTGCTATATGTAGAAACATGTACTCAGCGAATGTTTAATTTAGCAAATGGATCCAGCATAGTCATACACCTTGTTCTGTAACCCCAGTAAATCCCTAGTTCTCTGTACTTGTAGATCCACCTCTATAGCACATGTGAAAACTTTTCTTGGAGGCAGACAAAACGCTGTTCTAGAGTCTGATTCACTTATACGCATAGTCAGCTCCAAGCAGTTAGTCCTCCAGGTCACGGGTAAACACAGGATGGTTTCAGAGTTAGGCTTTGGGCAACTTTCTGAAGGGTGTAGCACGAAGAACTCACAGGATTCTCCCACTCTGTTCTGATAAGAGTAGGTCTCGTGTCCACATATCAAGCAATATCATGCACAGAAACACTACTAATTTCACCAAACAAAATATATTCCACTCTTCTCAATACTGATTACCAAAATATATCCAGTTTTCACTGGGGAGAAAAGTAGCCGAAGTGCTTATTGTTGCTACCTCTGGCATTTAATCTTTTGATCAAACGTTAGTTGACTATATGGATTATGCAATCGTGATAAGAGCAATTGACCAGTGCTTGCATGAAGAACAGAACTAACATGCTTGTCTCATTATTTAAAATATAATTCATTTTTATTAATTCAATGTATTTAAATGATACAAATGAAAATTAAAAATATTCAACCATAAACCCTCAGTCCAACTACAGAAATTTTTTTCATTTTTTAATCTTCCTTCCAAACTTGATTGCTATAAATATGCATGATTTGGATATTGTTTAATCATAGGCCACACTCAGCCTAGGACTCTAATTTTTCTAGATATACCTCTGTCTCCTTTACCTGTGGTTTCTCTTTCTCCATTTTTAGGATCTCTTTTGTTCCCCATGTGCTTCTTCCCTTTATATTCTATTCTCTCAGAACAGTCCACTTTGTGGATAAAATTAGTCATATACTAAGAACTCAAGAAGTTATCTATCCCAGATATAAGCAGAATTTTAAAGAGGGCCATAGAAAAGTTCAATGAATAATCAATGGTGACATCTAATATCTGTGTTTATGTGTGTGCATGTGAGTGCATGCATGGGAGTTGACTATCACTTATGGGAGTCTGTATCCATAGGAATTCTGTCTGCTGGTTATACAGACAAAAAATAACAATGACTTATTTTTTCTCATGTAAAGAAAGAATGGAGGTAGAAAGTCCAGAACTGTTTTGCCATCTTTTGTACCACTAGGGAACCAATCTCCTCTAATTATTTTGTTTTGACATTCTAAGCCAGAGGCTGACATTCTCAAGTCTGCCTCGGGATCCAAGATGGCTGTTGGAGCTCTAGCCATCTCACGTGTGTTCCAGGCAAAGAGAAAGTTAAAAACATCCTTTAAGCAGATGCCTATTCCCATATTTAGCATATTTTCATCCCTTACCACTATAAATCACTAGCTAGAAATTAATTTCAAGAAAGGCTAGGTATTTTGCAATCTTTTAGCTTAGGCATATCACTGCCTCTAACAAATTTAGGGCCCTGTTATCATAGAAGAAGTGCAGAAAGATACCGGATAGGCAGCTAGTTGTTTCTGCGGCAGTGGTCTTCCCAGAATGCTTCAGGTCAACTGGGGTCAACTGAGGTCAACTGAGCTGGCCTTGTCTTTAGGTGTTTCATCCTGCCTGAAGTCACTTCCAGGTTTAGAATGGCCAGGGAAGCTCTTCTGTCTTTGTGACCCCTTTGGGTGGTTTATGTATCCTTTTTTATTCTGTCCACAAATAATCACTGAACTTGGAACTGCATCCTGGAAATTCTCAGCCCTTGGTGTTGTCTCCCGGTGCTCTGCTCCGGGGCAGGCCTAATCCCTTCTGGTTTGGATTTTCATCCCCACAGATGAAGCAGGATGTGTTTTGAGCCTGGAAAATTACCTGAACTAAAAGCATTTTGAATGGCAAGTCAGGCAAACAAACCAGTGTCAAAGGAGCGGAGCGAAGGAGCGTTTCTCACTCTGTAAGATAAAAATAACATGCATGGCAGGGGTGCTGTGCTGAGGTGTAATGATGATGGAATTCTCAGAGCAGTGGCTCAGAGACAGGTAGATCTAAATTTCTAAAAGCCACCTGTCAAGCTGTGATTAAAATTACTAGCTGCCATTTGCAAACAGAGAGATCAATACTAATGACTGTGAGGCTTGCCTTCTGGGGAGGAAACAAGCAGCTCCCGCCCCTGCAGAGTATGTCTTTGCAGAAGAGCAAGTTCAGCTGCAGGAGTGTCTGAGGCTGCTGCTTTCCCTTCCAGGCGTATGTCCCTGGGGGTGTTGGTGGAACTGGAACTGAGGTCAGACAGTCTGGGAACCTCCAAATGAGCCGAGGGGAATGGAAAAATATTTAGAGCTGTATATAGATTGTGATTGTAGTATTTGCTTCCAAGCATTTTCATTTGTAGCAGAAACCTGTATGTCTCTGCTAGACAGAGTAATCGAAAACTTTCAAACAACACTGTCATAACATTCTTTTCAGGAAAAAAAAATTGAATAAGTAAAGCTTTTTGCTTTTCATGAAGAAGAAACAAATATGAGAGAGTAGGGTGTATGTTAGCACATTCTTGGAGTCCTGAGAGGGAGGCAACACATTATACATTTAAGCAAAAAGACCCAGATGGGTTCAGGTATGACACATTCAATGTGTTTAGATTTTTTAAACTTAAAATCTCTATTTTTATTTTACTATTTGAAGTGTTTAATTTGTCCCCAAAAGTTATCCATAAGTTCTCAGAGAGCAACAATCATAGGAACCCTTCTTTCTTTCTCAAGATGAGTATTCATAGGACTTAAATCTACTAAAACTACTTCTCAGCTATTCTCTTTTCAAGCTGTGGAGAAATGGTAAATTTGGGATGAAGGCCTTTACCTTTTATGTTCACAGGACACCAACACCATTTCATCTTCCTTTGTCTTCTCTGCATTGCACAGGGCCACGGGGCACTTAGGAAGTATCCTCTGCATCTTCCCCAGGCCTCGGGCCCACCATGTCAGTGTGTAACATGCACATACTATGCTGCCAACACCCTGGGTCTGGCTGCCTCCCTGACCTGGAGTCCCGACGTGTGCTTTTTTTCTGCCGGCAGCAGGAACGGAGCGGAAGCTTCATCTTTGACCTAGGTTCTTTACCCAGGACCAGCTGATGGGTTGGTTTTCATTTCTGTCTCACAAGTGAACGTTCCCACCTCTTGCAAACAGCAGTGGAGTGACACCCAGGGACACTTTCAAATCAGTGCCTGTGACAATTGAGAGGTGAAACTTTCTATTAATATTTTCTAAAAGTTAGATTGAGGTAGCAGTAAAAATTTTCAGGGCCACTGCTGTTGGATAAAAAAAAATCTATTCCTTTGGTCTGAGTTCTTCCCTCTCTGCAGTTTCAAGGTGGGAGGGGACCCCTCTGCCTGCTCATTTGGGAGGTCTCTACTCTTCGGGCTCTTGGCCCTGGTTCTCTGTCTCTCTCTCTTTCTGTCTCTCTCTCTCCCCCACCCCAATACTTCTTCCATCACTTACCTTTCAATTCCAGTGAGCCCAAATATATTTCATAATGATCTTGATAAATAATTCATGCTAATGCACTAATGGTATACACATTTTAAATGGGAGGCCTCCTGGAGCATAGCTCTGCTTTTATAATCTACCCATTGAATGATTTGATATTGATGAGAAAAACAGAATTTAATCTTATATCTATCCCGCCTCATGACCTACTTTTCATGGGTAGTTTACTAACAAATAGGAAGGGAGATTTAATGGTAGAAAATTCTATCATGAAAAATAATCATTTGCTCCATGCCTGCGTCCACCTTCCAAGGGAGCCAGTCCTCTAAAACTTTTTCCCTAATCAAATTTTATGGATCTTAGACAATACAGCAATGCGCGTGAAGCATGGCAGCAACTCACCCTTATAGAAGGTCGGTGGCCCTGGCACCCCCCGTCTCAGCTCCACATGGGTCCTGCAAAGTGCCTGATGCACAGTCGGTGGCAGATGAATATTATCCAGTGACTGACTAAACTAAAAACAACAACAAACACACAAAATCCAAAAGGACACCAGACACAAACAGAAGCATAGAAAATAAACAGTCCATATATATCATACCCAAGATTTTAAACTTCTTCACAAAGTAAAAACATGTCATCATTTTTCACAGGATTTGGGAGACAACACTTATTCTTGTTCCCTCTCCTCATCTCACTCACAAAACACAAAACCAGCACAGAATTCAACCTAGGAGGATACAAACATTTTTGTACAAAATGTAAATGCCTACTCTGAAATCGCTAGTACTAATTTGACAACATATAGCAACAATAGCAATCCTTTTATGGGTAAAACAAGTATTCATTGAACAAATGCTCAGCACCTACCGTCTGCCAGGCACTGCCTCAGGCGCAGACTATAGCCGTAAGCCAAACAGACAAAATTCCACATCCTTCCGCGCCTACAAATGGACGTATATGGGAAACTGCATTGTTTACTGAACACTACTCAGGTGATAGGCACACTTACAGCCCTGACTCAAGCCTTACAAAAGCGATCCATATAATAAAAACATTTCACCGCCTCAATATTTTGAAATTTAAAAAACCCTGCAGTCTGCAGCATGTAAAACGACGGCAAGTCTTAAAGGACAAAGAGCAGAGAGTGTGAGTGGGGTCAGAGAGTATTCTGATGGGGAAGGGATGGGAAGGGGCGTGGGGCCAACGGGGAAAGAGCTAGCACATCAGGCACAGAGAGCAGCTGGGCTAGAATCTCATGTATCTCATGCCAGGAGGGTGCCAGGGAGGGTGGAGGAGGCCAGTGGAAAGATCAAAAGGGAGAGAAATAGGAGACGAAGGGCTCCAGATAGGACAGGGCCATAGAGGACTTTAGGACTTTGTTTGTTTCCTGCATGAAAGGGAAATCAATGAGGAAGCTTGACAAGAGGAGGGTCATTTTCTTAAATTTAACAGATTTTTCCTTTTTGGGGGGAACAGACTGCAGGAAGGCAGACTAAAGCAGAGGTAGCAACAATCCCGAAAACACTATTGCAGTAATCCAGCCAATAGGTGCCAGTGCCTGGAGCCAGAGTGGTTGCCATGGAGACAATGAGTCGAGGTCAGATGCTGGCTATCTTTGGAAGGTAGTGCAGACAGGATTAGATAACAGACTGGATATAGGGTCTAAGAAAAATAGTGTATGGAATGACTCTTTGGTCTTTGGTTTTTGACTTAAGCACCTGGAAGGTGGTTGTCATTTTTTGAGATACAGAGACACACAAGTATCTAGTTGAAGGATCAAGAATGGCTGGAATTATGCAAAATGCAGCCTTGTGATCCTCGCTGAGGTTCAGGCTAATATAGGGCATCACATGTAAGGACAGGTCCCACAGACCCTATCCCAGAAGCTGGAATGGGGCCAGCACAGATGTACACTTGTCCTAGTAGGGCAGAGAGTTAGCCATTTAGCATTAACTTTGCATTCTAGCTAAATGAACCCATGTTTTTTGTTTATCTTTCCCAGCACAACTTCTGGGCATTGTTGAATTGACTCTTCATCCCCGACCTTCCACAGCAGGTGTGTGGTGCACAGGAAACAATATGCCCCAGCCCACCACCAAGCCCCAGAGCTGCAGGACCTCTACACAGAGCCGGCCTCCCCGCCAGGCAGCCTTGGTCAGTGCCTGCCACAGGACGGTGCTCCCAGGTGAGCTTGGGGAGCTGACCACGGGACCTACCAGGAACGAGGGGATGTCAACTGCTGTTGCTCCTTTAGAGAATGTGGCTGGGGTGATGGTGTCATTTCCTTATAGAGAATTCCCTGCATAAGTGAATCATTATAAAAGCTTGATACTCTAATTTATTCCTGGAGAACCTCGGAAAAACAGTAATGTTTTAGAAATGTTAAAAAGGATTATATCTTGGGAAACAATATTTTGTTACATATACACAAACCATCTATTTTACCTGCACTGGGAATGAAAATACATTTCCGTGATATGAAATGCACACTGTGTCTCTGTATCATTTTGGCCACAATATGTTTGTTCTTAGTAGTGAATTTATGAATCCCAGCTAGAATGCAGCAGAATAGAAGAAGAAATGGAAAAGTCAATGAAGTGGGTTGCCCGCTGCTCCTTGATAAATATCAAACATGAGATTGAAAAACACGTGCATTGAGTACCAAGTTTCCCCTGGGGCTAGTTGTAATTCTGGCAGACTGGGCTAACCTCTTGTCTGGATGCCTACTCTGTCTGCAACTCTTCTCACATCTACTCAGAGAGGCTTAAAGTCACTTTAATAGAGCCTCAACCAATTTATTTCATAGTCAAATTTAGGATTTGAGTGCAAATCTCTGTTAGATAAGGTAGCATTAGCTGTTGTAACAGGTAAGCTCAAAATTCCAGCAAATTTCAGCAAGGCAACATAATAAAAGTGTGTTGTAGCCCCTATAAAAATCCTACACAGGTGTTTTTGATTATTAGTGGGACAAGAGGGGAGAAGGGTTGAGGGACTCTGGCTCATGGAAGCTCTTACATCTTCAGTGCGCGTTTTCTAAGGTCCTGCGGGACATGACCTCTGGTGGGTCTGGGAGAAAACAGGCCTATTTTTAACCATCAGTAAAAATCATTAACGTAACTTCCTCAAACAATGGGTAAATTCAAAGATGGGGGGATGAACACGGGTGGAGAACAGGGGAGAAAAGTAATCACAGCACTGCTTATGTCACCAAGATAACGCAGATGGGCAGGGGGAGAACTGTTCAGTTGCCATTTTGCCTGAGCAACTATTTACTCCAAATTTCGTTGCTTTTAATAAGTTCTCATGTATTATTTCAGTCTGAATCTATTCACAGATGAGTAGATTATGTTCTATGTAGTTTTGAGCATGGGGGAAAAAAATCCAAACATAATGAAATAATAACTATCTGGTTTTAGGGTTGCTGGCAGATAGCTTCAGAGCTTGGTTTGGTTTTCCTCAGAATTGTTGAATCTGTGTTCTGAGTATAAAAGTCCACTCAGAAAAACATGGAATTAAAATGTGGAGCTGATTTTCCATCCATCTGTATAACTACAAAATTTCTCTTTTATCAGATTTTCCATCCTTCCTCAATCAAGTAAAAACAGGGAAAAGAAAGGTAAAGAAAGAAAAAAAGAGAATAGAAGACAAGCAAGAAGGGCATTGAGAACATATTGAACCTAGAAAGAATTTGTGAAAAGAGCAATTGGAAGAGGAATTTGAAGGGGATGCTGGTAACTAAAGCTACCTCAGAGCTTTCTGAGTTTATTCTCAGCCGGTAGAATTATTTCCTCTTCTTCAGGGCTCTGAGAGTAGCCACGCAGCTGGCAGCAATGCTAACGCACAACTAATAGCGCTCTATCCAAGGATATATGGTATCTTCTTTGTGCGTTCTTCATAGCATTTCTCTCTTCCATCTTTACAGCACTTTTATCACAACCACAAACTGATCTATCACGCATGGTCAGAATGTATCCTCTGCTCACTTGCCCAGGAAGGTTAGTGTAGGGGCCGGAGTTGGTCCATGTGAAGTGCAGGACAGAGAACAAGGTGTCCCCCAAACAATCTCTCGTTGCTGAGGCTACAGGCCCCTGCATGATGCCCTGAAGCCTGTAGATCCTCTTCCATCACTGGTTTATATTCTAGACCTGGTACAGTGCATTGTAAGTGCAAAACATTGATGCCATCAGGATACACACACTGGCATCTTAATTTCTTGCTGAGAGTTTGGGTAGAAAAAGACAAATAAATTGTAAGAATTTACACAAGGTATAGAGATTCCTTTTAACAAACATCTGAAAAATCCAAGCGAGAATAAAATAAAACTTTTGTTTTCTCTGTGGAGAATGAATTATTTTTCTACTTCATAAATGCAGGTTAAATTTGAAATTCTCCTTTAACCCCACAACACCCTTTTTTAGTGTAAATCATTTGAAAAAAAAATCATTCCAAACATGTTGTAAATTTTACTGCTTTCAAAATCAGTCTCTACAGAAAATATTTACATTTTAAATTACATAAAAATCCTTAGTGTCAGATAAACATCTTTTCTGCCAATGTATGTCCTCTGAAGATCCCATTATCTCAGTGGGATTCAGTGAAATCCCTGCACAGTAGATTTCTATGCCCTGAGATTTTAAACAAACGTCGCGTGAAAGTGCTTTCCAAGGAAACAGGTAGAATAACTAGCAGAGTCCAACAGCTGGAGAAATGTGGCTGCCTGTCCTGGTCCTCACCACTCTAACATCCAAAGTTAATTTCATTATTAAGCTTACAAATGTAATATTTTACTGTAGCTAATGTCTCAAAATTAAAAACATATATATCTTCAAACTATTGACTCACAAAATGAGTTTCTTCATTCTCTGCCTACTCCCCTATTTAATTACTGATGGGAGTCTAAAAATTACCAATATTCAAACTTTAAATTCCTCAAAATAATAAAGTAAATATATGCCATATATATGATGTTTAGGGGAAGCATTTACTGCAAAAATAAAGAATAATACCAGCACAGAACTTCTGGTCCAAGATTGAGGACACCTATTTGTTTCTTTTTCTTCTTGCAATTCCATTAAACATACAGTAAAGGAATTTCTAAAAGGCATAAACCCAGAATAATGAAGAGGTCTAGAAGGGAGACTTCAGCAGATGATATAATTAATTACATAAATGTTGAGAGGATGGAGATATCAGGGGTTGTGGCTCATGCCTATAATACCAACACTTTGGGAGGCCAAAGTGGAAGGATTGCTTGAGGCCAGGAGTTTGAGATCAGCCTGGGCAACATAGCAAGATCCCATATCTGCAAAACATATAATAAAAAGGAAGAAGAAGATGGGAAGATGCAGAAAGACAGAGCAAGTGGTACAGTTTATATCTGTGTCAAACAAGCAACTCACAACCCTATCAGACTCAACAATTTCTTTTCATAACAAATATTTTGTAACACTCCTTTTATTACATTGAAAAGATATGTATTATAGAAGGTAAATAATCCATAGAAAATGTTTTTTAAAAAATCAGTAAAATGTCTTAACCATAGCTGAAAGGAGAAACACAAAGTAAATAATTTATAATCAATTATATAACTTAATATCCAAATTCTCAGCTACAATTCTACTGGAAGACTTAGTGAAGCTGTCAGAGGCTTGGAATCTGTATATAATAGTCTAAATCCATCAACAGCAAATGAAACATTTACAGAAGTATATTTTTTATGCTATGTATATAGTGTAACAGTTATACCCATGATTTAGTCGCTGCTTGGGTAAACCATCTAATCAGAGGAGAATTACCTTTGGCTGTCATAGGAACTATTGAAATTGTGGTCTGGACACAGGTCTGCAGCTAGACTATTAGAGAAAGCTCAACATCTATACAGATAGAATGGGGTTGGCCTGGCTCTAGTTAACATGAGACACGGAAAACTGTTACAAAGCTTTAGTGGAGTCCTTGAATATAACAAGCTTTCTGGGGAAAGATTGTATTCTGGCCCTGGCATGGTGTGGTATACTTACTTTTCTTTCTACGTAATTATTTCAAATCTCCCATTAGTAGCTGGTGTAAAAATAGCAGATGGAAAACAAAATCCATTAAACTTATTCTTTCTTTTTAATCAGAATTAAATTTTTTGGCATATTATGGTAACTATGCAATCTTATTGCATTGGTTCAATATAACTGGCTGATTTTCAATCTGTAGGCTAAAATCAAAGCAAACAACAAAATCCCTTATTCTGGGTGAGCTGCAATAACGTGAAGGAGTCATGTCAAGGTCAACCTTGTAAAGTCATTGGTGCTTAAGAAAAGCCACATCACAACATGGGAACCACAGGCTCAGTAATTGGCAAATCCAAGTCGGTAAATACAAGCTGACATTTTCTTTGGTTTTATCACTTGAAAAACGATATGATATTTTGGGGAGATAATTAAGTATTTAATATATTGGGGGCTACCTGCTAATAAATTTGTTTTATTTATATATCTGTATTAGCCTAATTTTGGTGACTAAGAAGAATTCTAATATGAATAAAACCATTAAAAGTTTAAAAAAATCATTTTAAACCCAACAACAAATAAATAAGTTCAATATCAGCTTATCATATTCTTGAATAATTAACAAAGGGTAACAGTTAATAATTTGTAATTAATTGCATACATCATGGAGTAGAAATTTTAGCTTTTTAAAATATTAACATATCATTGAAAGTATTCCCAATTTAAAGGCATCTGTGTTATGTCGACTACTTCACACTTTCCATCTGAATCCTGGCCTCTTTTGGCCCTTGTACGTCCCTCTCCCTGGACTGAATTTTAAGGAATGTATGGCAGTATCTTTGACTATTCCTTGTCACAGGTTTTTTTAAAGTAAATATTTTAGAAAAACTTTTGTCCTTTGGTTTATTTACAAAACAAGCCTTTCCTTATGAAAGCTGTACAGTATTTTAAGTATAGTGTATCCTGTGTTTGCCTTAAGTTTCTCCTTCAAGTCGCCCTCTGGGACTCTGTTAAAATTAAAAACTCAGTGTAGGTATTCATAGATTTTACTCTGGAGGCATCTGCCTTTGACTTTCTTAATTGCTCTTTTTACATAATGCTGCATTCTGTAATCCTGGCAAAGTCACAGAGTCCGTAAAGGGCAAAGAGTCACTGCTTGATCTGAGGAAGAACCAAAAGTTTGAGTCTGGCAAATTTATAATTTCAATTCCACCAATAAGAACTCTAAGTGAGATTTAAAAAACTACTTTTATTTTGATTTTTTTAAAATTTTAAGGTGGCACATAACACTGTATGTTTTTATCATGTACAGCATGATGTTTTGAAGTATATCTACATTGTGGAATGGTTAAATATAGCTAATTAACAAATGTCTTACATAGTTATGATTTTTGTGGCGATAGCACATAACATACACTGTGTTGGAATTTTTCAAGAATACAATATATTGTCATTAACTATAGTCACCTTGCTACAAGAGATCACTTGAAATTTATTCCTCCAATCTAGCTGTAATTTAGACCAACTTTGACTGACAGCTCCTCATCCTCCTCACTCCTTAACCTCCCCAGCCTCTGGTAACCACCTATTATATTCTCTGCCACTATGAGATCAACTTTTCTAGATTCTAGGTATGAGTGAGATTCTGTGGTTTTTTTCTATCTATGACTGGCGTATTTTACTTAACATAATGTCTTCCAGGTTCATCCATATTGTAGCAATTGACCTTATTTCATTTTTTATTGCTGAATAGTATTCCATCCTGTATTTTTAGGCTTTCTTTATCCACTCACTTGTTTATTGATGCTTGAGTTGATTCCATGTCTTGGCTATTGTGAATAACATTGCTACAAACCTGGGAGTGCAGATATCTCTTCAACATACTGATTTAATTTCCTCTGGATACATACCCAGTACTGGGATTGCTGGATCACATAAACAATCCTAAAATTCTTGTGGAACCCCAAAAGACCCTGAATAGCCAGAGGAATTGTGAGCAAAATGAACAAAGCTGGAGGTATCAAATTACTTGAATTCAAAATATACTATAAAGCTATGGTAACCCAAACAGCATGACATTGGCATAAAAACTGACACATTGACAAATGGAACATAATAGAAAGGCTAGAAATAAATCTGCACATGTACCACCAACTGACTTTTTACAAAAGTGCCAAGAACACACCCACTGGGAAAATGACAGGTTTTTTAATCAATGGTGTAGGAAAAACTAAATATTCACATGCAGAAGAATGAAATTAAACCCTTATCTCCTACCATATACAAAAATAAACTCAAAATGGATCAAAGACTTAAAGCTAAGACCCCAAACTATGAAACTGCTAGAAGAAAACATAGAGGAAATGCTTCATGACATTGGTCGGGACAAAGATTTTCTGGATAAGACCTCAAAGGCACAGACACCAGAAGCAAACATGGACAAATGGGATCACATCAAGCTAAAAAGTTTTTGCACAGCAAAGGAAACAATCAACAAGGCTAAGAGATGATCTACAGAATGGATCACAGAATGGATCTACACAATGGGAAAATAAAATTTCAAACCATACATCAAACAAGGGGTTAACATACAAAATATACAAAGAACTCAATCAGCTCAATAGCCAAGAAACCCCCTAATAGCCTGATTGAAAAAGAATTGAATAAACATTTCTCAAAAACAAGACATGCAAATGTCCAACAGGTGTATGAAAACATTCTCAACATCACTAAACATCAGGGGAATGCAAATCAAAACCACAATGAGATATCACCTTATCACAGTTAAAATGGCTATTACCAAAAAGACAGAGGATAACAAGTGCTGGTGAGCTTGTGGAGAAAAGGGAAGCCTTCCTCACTGTTGGTGGGAATGTGAATTAGTACAGCCATTATGGAAAATAGTATGGAGCTTCCTCAAAAAAATTAATATATGTATGCATTTTTTAAAAACTCATGTATGCAAATCTTCGTGGAAAATAATTACAATACTTGGCTCTATTCCATAAGCACTGTGCTGTGTACACAGCAGCAACTCACTGGCTATTTGAATGAACATTTAGTAAGCCATTGGAGCAGGCAGCAGGTTGGGGAGCTCGCAGGAAGAAAAGGGGAATAGAGAGTGCTCATGGTAGCGAGGGCATCTCACGGACGCTGGATTCTGCAGGGAAAGCAGCACCAGCATTTTCCTGCATAGGGCTGGGTGCAGAGAACGTTTTGGGGGAGGAGTAGGCAATGACATTCATCAGTCACTCATTCTAACATTCTTGATTGTTCCACCGATGGATTTAATCAAACACATTCATTACTTGGCTACTACATTCTGCATACTGTGCTTGAGTTGGGGAGATGGAGTCAATGTGAAGTAATCTCAGCTCCCCTGTGGAAAATTCTCTGGCTCGAGTGGTCTACCACGGCTTGCTAACCACCCTGGCTGCACGTGGCCCAAGCCTGTCCTGTGCTTTGGGTGATGGGCAGCAGGTACTTTCTTGGAGCCTGGAGGGAAAGAGGCACTACTGAAGCAGGGGCAGGAGGCTTGGCCTGTGCTGTTCTTTCCCTGGTTCCGCCTTCAGTCTGATCCCATTTGCTTGCAAACATTATTGAAAAAAATTACTCAAAAAATTCCCCCTCACTCATGACCTTATTCATTTTCCCCAGTGTGGTTATGGATTATGCACACACACACACACACACACACACTCACTCTCTCTCTCTCTCTCTCTCTTTCTCTCCTTGTCATTTCAGTGGGATTTTCTGTAGGAGGTAGAAGATGCATATTATCCATTTGCCAGCTTGAACTAGAAAAAAGCTATTGATTTTTTGCTGTGTGTCTTGAAGCCATCTATCTCATCAATTCACTTCTCTGCAATAGTTGTGCATTAATCTTTTGCTTGTTCTATATCATCAAAATACCATCTTCATACACTGATAATTTCACCACATTCCTTACACGGTAATAGTTCATAACTCATTTTATATCTAATCATATCAGCTAGTCTTTATAAAATAACACATTGGCCATGTTGGTTTGAGAGAGAAATTTAGTATCATATACAAATTCATCATTCTACTCCTATTTTACTTAAAAACAGAAATCAGAAATGGTTATCATTTTTTAAAATGTACTTTGTGGATGATCTCTTAGATCTCCTTTTTTTTAACTTGATAACATGTTGTACTGCTCTCATATTGCTAGAATAAACACTAGTTAGACATGTCAACCTAACAAAAGACACTAGAGAAAATTATCTCCAAATATGTTAAATTTACTCAGGAATTAAATATGAGGATTATAACCCAAAATGTACAGAATAGCAAACCCCCAGTGCATCCAGTGAGGGAAGAAAAAGGGGAGCTTTTATTAGCAAAAAGGGAGAGGTTCATGAAAGCTGCTTAGAAACAGAGTTCATTGGTTTCAGAGGCTCAAAGTCAGAGTTTTTGTTAGTTTATTGGTGGATGCAGTTACTGGATAAGTGTTCTTTCCAGAATATCTTATCAGAATTACTACAGTGCTAAAGAATGTCTAGTGATAAACCTTGTCAAAGCAAGAAATGTGTGAAGGATGTGAAGGGGTTTCTTGTGAGATGTTTAGAAAGTCCTTGGAAACAGGCAGATTTTATCTCAGGCATGAAGGCATGTGCCTCCTCTCCTTCATGCCTTCCTGGCCCTATTTTGTCTGGGTGGGACAAAATTGATTTCATCTTGATATCTGCAACTTTCACAACATTGTATATTACTGCTTACTATACTTATAAATTTTTTCAATTATTTTATTTAATATTTTTGCATCTCTATTAATGAATGAGATTATTAGGGTTTTTCTTATTTTTGTACCATTTTTCTAAAATTTTTATTGCATTTATTACAGTTAAAAGAATTAAGTAATGTTGTCATTTGTATACATAATTCCAGGCATCTCCTTAAGATGAAAACGTGAGAAGGATGAATAGAAAATCCACTCTGAAGTGGATTTCATCCATGTAGTCCGTAACATGAACAGGCTGGTAGACCCATTCACCTGCAAACACATACCACCTTTCGTGAAAAGGATAGATGATGCAGGACGCAGAATCGAGAACACAAAAGGTGGAGATGAGAGACACAGAGAATTTATTTCCAGGACTTGAAACCTGATCAAGAACCTCCCAATATCTGCCTGGCTGGATTTAAGAACTGTTGTAGGCTAGTGATTTTTTATACCTTCCATTCTCCCCTTTTGCAACAGTCACATCTATCATAGTGCAGGTCTGCCATCCTACGCCAGAGCCACCACCCACTGTCTTTCAGTCCACAGATGGAGAAGAATTTTGCTCCAGGAGCTGTACTTAGCAGATTTTACCCACATCTTGACTTGATTTAGTTGATAGATAGATGTTGGACTATAGTACAGGCAAGCATTTTGCACATGGAAGGGACATAAATCATTGAGGCCAGAGAGCAGATGGTGGCCAAACATACGACTGTGGCTGGGTGACACCCTCCCCTTGAGTGTGGGTGGGACCTGTGACTTGCTTCTAGCCAACAGAATATGTCAAAGGTGAAGGGAATTTGCAGATGTCATTAAAGTCCCAAGTGGGGTGATTTTGAGTTTATCAAACTCAGGGTGATTATCCTAGTGGGCCAGACATAATCAGGTAAAAGAACTTTAACAAGGTACGGGCCCTCCTTTAGGGAAAAGACTCTGTTTGCCAGCGTGGTGAGAGCAGGCGTGTTGGGGAAGACCCCGTGACACGCAACTGCAGAAAGATTCTCGGAACTGCCTGTGACTCCAGGTCCTGAGAGCTGCCTCCCGCTGACAGCCAGCAGAAAGTCAGGGCCTGCAGTCAGACACACACAAGGAAATTATTTCTGCCAGCAACCCAAGTGAACTTAGGTGAAACTGGATTTTCCCCCGGCTGAGCCTCTAGATGAGCAGGCAGCTGAAACCGTGATCACACCTCAGTAACTCCTGCCTGCGCTCTGCGAGACCTGGGTGGGTTTCGGTTTAAGCCCCTGAGGTTCTCGTAATTTGTTACATAGCAAAGAAAGTAAATCCATGATTATTTTCTGAAATGTGGCAAATCTGAGATGACAAAATGAAGAAGAAATGGGCTCTAATTACTTAAAATATTCTTAAGATGACAAAAGCAAATGGTAATCAAATAAGAACTTATCCAAAATGCAAAAATAACCAAAAGGTGGTAAATTTTAGGTGAATCAGCCATTAGCAAACTGATGAGAAGTAAAAATGGTTATTAACCAAAATTGGCTTTTAGGGACTAGGCCTGTGCCCACAGATGACAACAGCATGAGATTAATGTCCAAATAAATAACACGACTGCCAGTGACGCCAGTGGAGCGTCCCAGGACAGGGATGTCAGTGTGGCCCAAGGAATGTGGGAGGAGACAGAGAGAGGCTGGTCCTGAAGTTAAGGATGTCAAGGCCTCAGGTGAATCAGCCTCAGCGCCCTTGGAGGACAGAGGTGCAGTTCTAGATGGAGAAACTGACTTAAGAAGTGACGCACCTTCAAGTTTATTCTTAAGTTTTGATTTGTTAACATATTCCCTGAAACAGCTTTGGAATTCCTCTAACTAGTTCTGCTCTTAAGAACTTTCTGTTTCTTTATGGGGTTTGTGGGGTGTGTATGTGTGTATGTACATATATATGTATTTGTGTGTGAAATTGCAAATCTTTGGGGTTTATTTAATTTAATTGTGTCTCTGTGTGTGTACTTGTCTCTATTTATATTTAGAAACTGGATAAATTGAGATAAGTCACTTGTAAATACTATTCTAGTTTTTCCTAAGCTGAAATGGAAGTTGAAAAAGCTTATAAAATACCAAGGAAACTAGTATCCCTAAAGTGAGTTTTCCTTGGTTTGATTTCAGTAAAACAGTTTTAAGTTGAATTTGTTCTTTAAGAAAAAGAAAAGCAGTAGGGCTAAGGAATCCTAATTGGCCCAGGACATTAGGAAAGGGATTTGAATTCTGCCTCCAAAAGTCATCAGTTTGATTCAGTCCAGGTTGGCAGTTTCTCAGAACATCTGCTGCCTGATCACTCTTTAGTGGTCGGTAAATGAGGGAATCCAGATGTTCTTAGTTTAGCAGAGATCCATCATCTGGAATGCCCCAAAGTGCCTGTGCGCCCCTCTGTACATAAAGGTCATATTCGAATGGACTAGGGATCTCTGAGGATCATTTCTTTCAGGTATGGCTCCTAAGTGACGGGCACGCCTTCCTAGTGCTGCCCTCACCTGGCCAGGTGGGGACAGATGCTCCCCCTACTGCCCAGACCACAGCCCTGAGCCACTCCCTGGAAGTAGGGAACACCGTTTACCTGTGCAGCTGCCTGCCTTACTAGACACGGGTGACTAGGGTCTGGGAAATAAGTCTCTGTTTTTATTCATAAGCTCTACCAATCCAAGCACTTGTGAGTATTTTTCTGAGTTCTCTTCTTCCAAAGAAATGCTTTCTCCAGAGAATATTTTCTCCTTAATGCTGATGTCTTACAGTGGGGAAGGTTTAGGGTAGATTTTTCTGACAGAAGTTCAGTTGTAGACAGATGTTAAAAGGCATTAGTATAAAACTGTCAATTTTTTTAATGAAAGGCATCTTTGCTCACCATCATTGTGTATGATCAAAATACTGAAAAGGCAAATGTCTTAGCCAGAGTCACTCGGTTCAGCTATAAAGGAATAATTCCAACATGGGGGAACCTAGGTTTTAGAAATACTGGTTAATACATGAATACCAATGTGATAAATTCTAAAACTGTCAATCTTTAAAAATTATTACTCTTAGCCCTGCAATGAAGGTAAGCTTGCTGATATTCTAGAAAGGCAGTTGACAAAGGATATTGTTTTTGTATACTTAGGACATTTAACCAAATGTACTTAATACTGATATTATTTTGATTTGGAGGGGCCCTGCATATTTACTTTGGACATGAAAATATTTAGCGGGTGGTTCATAGGCATTTGCAGCACTATGTGGATATTTTCTAATATTCAGTTCCTTTTAGCGCAACTCTTTAGCAGAAACATTACCTTTCAGAAATTTGTTTTGTAAATCAGAGTGGCAGTAGTCTATAAGGAACAAACATCTATGCAGGTCATGACTGTGCACAGGCAACCCATGAACATGTGAAGAACATATGGACCCATGAACATATGAAGAACATATGAACCCATAAACATATGAAGAACATGGCTAAAGAGCCAGATCATGCCATTCTGGCTGCATTCTAAATTTGCTTGAGGATGCAAATTTCTCATAGAAAGTTTCTCATAGAAAGAACTCAGGACTACTGTTAAGAGATGATGTGGATTCTATAGAAAGGTGCATCTGTTGTAAAATTCCTAGAAGCATAAGAAAGAGATATTCCCTGTTTTGGTGTGAAGCTCTTAAGGTGGTAAAGATTCTTATAAAGAAGTGAAGTATCACGAGAATGGAGAAGCAAGCACCACATGCACTCGCCATCAAATTGGAGCTAATTGATCAACACTTATGTGCACGTAGGGAAGTAACATTCATTACGAGTATGGCAGGTATGAGGGGGAGGAGGGGATGGGTAAATTCACACCTAATGGGCGAGGTCTGGGAGGCACAGGCTTGTAGCTCTGACTTGGGCTGTGAAATGCAATAGATGTAACACAAATGCTTGTACCCCTGTACAAATTTTGTAATAAATAAATAAATAAGTAAAATCAAATACAAAAAAGAAACATTTTGTTATAACAAGATAGTACCCAATTTGTCATCTCTAAAATAGTACTTAGTTTAAATACTTTTAAAATTCATAGAATTTTGGATAGAAAGAAAAATCTCATATAATTCTGTATTTTCCCTATGGTATATGAAGTAAACTTTAGAGTTTCCAAAAAGAAAAAAGAGAAAAAGAAAAAGGACTGTAGTGCACAAAACATCCAATAAATAAAAAAAGAAAAAGGTTCAACATACTTTCTCATCTTAGGTCTGTTTTCGCCCCTACAAACAGAGATAATGGTACCACAAACTCTGGTAGCTACTGGTAGTTTCATGGAGTAAATTGAGTTACTTTTTGGTTTGCTCCCCTGTGGGCTTAAGACTCGGCTGCCTTGGGCCTGCCGTACGAGTTAATGGACACTCAGGGCTACCTGACCTTCCTAGCACAGTGCTGGGGAAGGTTCTAAAGGCCACTGGTTCAACAAGCTTTCAAAGCACGTCACGGGAGAAAACACGACTACCGGAGGGATACAGGTATTGGAGCCTGGAGCTCATTCAATTTAAGAGAAAGAATAAAATGTTAAACTTCAAAATTGAGTGCAGAGCACCAGTCCTGAGTCTGAAGAATCAGCTGTATCACATGACCACCACTTCTCTGGAATGAATTAGCTAAGATATGAGCAACACTGAGTGACGTGGCGCAAACTCTAATCTATGTGTGTTTGGGGGAAAGAATTTAGAACTAGATTCCTTTATTCCTGGTTTGAACACTAAAAATGTATTCTATATCTTAAAATTATGTTTGTGTGTGTGTGTGTGTGTGTGTGTGTGTGTGTACATGCATTGCTTGATGACTGGCATACATGCTGAGAAATATATCATTAGCGATTTTGTCATGTAAGCGTCACGGAGCGCACTTACACCCAGATGGAACAGCCTGCCACATAGGACAGCCTGTTGCCCCCGGGCTGCAAACCTGCACAGCGTGTTACTGTACTGAACACTGCAGGCAACTGTAACACAGCGGTAAGTATTAGTGTGTCTAAGCATGTCTAACTATACAAAAGGTACAGTAAAAACACAGTTTTATAAAACATTAAAAAATGGTATACCTGTATAGGGCACTTACCGTGAATGAAGCCTACAGAACTGGAAGTTGCCCTGGGTTAGTCAGTGAGTGACGAGTGCATGTGAAGGCCTGGGACACTACTGTACAGTACTGTAGACTTTGCAAACACTGTACACTTGGCCTACACTACATGTATTTTAAAAATTTTTCTATAGTAATAAATTAACCTTAGCTAACAGTAATGATTTTACTTTATAAACTTTTTAATTTTTTTAAAACTTTTTTGTTCTTTTGTAACAAAACTTAGCCCAAAACACAGATACATTGTTCAGTTGTGCAAAAACGTTTTCTTTTTTTATATGCTTATAAGCTTTTTTTGATTTTTAAATTTTTTTTTTCACTTTTTAAAACTGTTTGTTAAAAATGAAGACACAAAAACACACATTAGCCTAGGCCTACAAAGGGTCAAGATCATAAGTATCACTCCATCACCGTGAGGTATTCAGAGACAATAACACGCATGGAGCTGTCATCTCCTTGGATGACAATGCCTTGTTCTGGAAAATTTCCTGAAGGACCTGCCTGGGGCTATTTTATAGTTATTTTTTTAATAAGTAGAAGGAGTACACTCTAAAAATAATGATAAAAAGTGTAGTATAATAAATAAAGCAGTAACATAGTCATTTATTATCAAGCATTATGTACTGTCTGTAAATGTATGTGCGATACTTTTTTATGACTGGCAGCACAATAGGTTTATTTATACCAGCATCACAACAAACATGTGGGTAATACATTGTGCTATGACTTTACAACAGCTACACTGGCACTAGGTGATAAGAATTTTTCAGCTCCATTATAATCTTTGGGGACCACCTGTGTACATAAGGTTCCCCATTGACTGAAATGTCACTATGCAGCACATGACTATGTGAGTATATCCCACACTTATCATCCAAATAGTGTTTTCACAAGTATTTGCTTTTTGTTCTATGCATCATCACTCATACTTCAAACTTAGTTGCTGAAATATGGAATATATTAGGTTTATTAAAACCTTATTTTAAAGCAACGAACTTTACTCCCTTTCGGAGTCTTCTGTCTTCAACTGAGAGGGGCGGGTGCTGCTGTTAGGTTAATATCTTAAGATTCTCTAGGCCAGGGCTGAGTGAGGAGTACACGAGAGCACTATATTTACAGCTCTTTAGCTCTTCTGGAAATCATTTTCTTACCCTTCGTGTAATTAATCGAAGCTTTCAAATAAAAGAATTCCCCAGTTTTATTTAAACTGGTATCTTTTTTCCCCCTATGGTATAATTCAGGGTGAAGTCAGGAATGATTACTTGAAATAAAATGATTTTAAAAATAAACAAAATATTTAGTGCCATTAAAGCCACTTTCCAAGACATTTAAGGTTTAATAGGGTTGGAGGAACCATCTGTAAAAATGTCCCCCTGTCCCTTGCTATTATTCAATCATACAGCTTGAAGATATTACACAGAGAGGAAGGATAAGCCTTTTTATTAAAAACTACTTTTTTCTCCAGTTACATATGGTCATTCCATTTGCCAAGAGAATATGTCATCTTAAAGAAATACCTCAAAGGACCAACATTTGGATTGCAAATCCTTAAAGCAAAAAAAAAGAGTGTAGATTTTGTTTGAAATTTCCAACATTTTGATGAGGGGCCAATGACTTAAACCAACAAATGATTCCCAAAGGTATTCAAGAATAATTTTTAGGAAAAAAATAAACGTGTCCATTTTAAAATCAAAATACCATATGCTTGAAAAAGAGGTTCATGGAAGAAAAATTTAAACCCACTCTATATAAATTCTGCTTTAAGACAAGTGTTTTTAACTGGAAAAAAAAAAGTGAGTAATGTTAATGTGGTTTTTTTAGTAGCTAACTCATGTTAGCTTGGGTGATTAGTACTCAGTAGTCAATTTCTGTCACTTATTTATCAGTTGTTGGGTTAGCTTGGGGTATATATTTACTTAAAATTTGACATGTATGTGTATTTATGTAATCTATAACACCATTATATGTCTTTGCAATCACACGCTAATCCTCTGTGGTGGCCACAGGGGCGCACTGCTCAGATCTCACTGCAAGAAAACAAGCTACAAGGAGCACGGTTGGCTGACAGCTTGCAGCTCTAGACCTTGAGGCTCACCACTGGGTGCACACGGAGGCCCTGCTCCTAAGGGGTTGCCCTCAGTCCTGGGCATGGCGAGGCATCTAGGGCAGGGCCACGCTGCCCGACACAAGACTCCCTCATGGGCTTTCCCTGGCAGGGCCTCCCCATGGACAAGGCTCGGACTCTCTCAGAGCTGCCCTGCAGGTGAGGCTGCTGCCGCCCAGACTTCCTTCCTTCCTTCTCTTCTTTCGTAGGTATCAGACCTTATTTGCAACTTCTACTCTCAATTCCCAGTGAATACCAGGGATAATTCACAATCTGCATAACACACTCACATTTTAGCCAGTTATGGCCCAGTCATTGCTTATGCCTGAGGATTTAGAATTCCTCCCGAGGGTTAATGTCTCTCGTGTAATAAATTACCCCATGTTAACAGAAGGGAAAGGTCTGATTTATGAACTGGCCCATTGCTGTTCAGCATTATTTCTATGCTTAACTTCATTCAATTCATATCCAAATCACTGTGTCAGGCTTTGAAAAGTAGATCCTATTCCTTTCAGAGCTGTAACCATGTATGTTATATGACATACCAGCAATGCAAATCACGTTCTTTTAAGGTAAAGCATTGGGATAATAGGATTGCTGTGTGGTGATTTTCATGTTACTTTTAACCTTATTTTCTCATGAGTTGATATGTTTCCATTAACCTATTTCACATATGTGTTTACAGAATAATAAAAAATTCATATTGCTTATAGTACTGTCAAACCTGGGCCATTTTTCATAATTTTCAATACAATAAATAATGTGTTTATAGTCATTGTACTTGTGCAAGTTGATTTTATTGTACTTTTATACATGGTCCTTTTAAGTTGATGAAATCACTATGGGAAATGTTCCCAGATTTGACATGCCATGAGTTTGCTGAATATCTAGACTTATGCTTGGCAGACCTTACAATCGACACATTGTGTAATTCTCAGCAACCTCATGGTAAATAATAATGGAAAATGGAGACATGGTTCCTGAAAATTTAGATAAAGTCATGTGTGACACATTAGAGGTTCTTGGAAGAAAAGCAGTACCTAAATCCATTTCCAAAATTATTTTATGTGCTTGGAGCATGTTATTTTAAATATTTTTATTAAATAAAGTAAGTAAAAATGAAAGCCTCTATGAAATAAAGGAAATATTATATAACTAGTGTATTTTTCTAACAGGCTGGAAAATTTTCAAGCATATTATACTCTTAAAACTGGCCAAATGATAGAGTTATTAAATGTATTCTATTCATGGAAAACAAAGTAAATAGAGAAACCAAACATCTCATACATAGAAACAAATATTTTGTTGTTATACTATGAGTTGGTGGAGAAATATTTTTTCAAGACTCTAGAAATAACATGTGGGCAAGCTTATCAAAATTTATAGCAGACACACTCTGTTCATGAAGTTTATTACTCATTTGGGGATATGATTAAATTCCATCTCCGGATCATTGGGAAGGTGAGGTCGTGAATCTTTTAGTAGTAGATAGGTAGATAATCTTCTTTTTTCCTGAATTCTTTTTCCTGTTCCAGTAAAAATGCAGCACAGGAGCCATAGAAGTTGTCACTTTCTTATATATTTACCTACTTCCCAAACAAAACAAAGCTGTGCTCCCAAATTATCACAAATAAAAGTCAACAGGAGATAAATTAG
>CM052439.1:171778580-171798822 GCA_028533085.1 Varecia variegata
ATCCCACCTCCAGAGTTTCCTATTCAGTGGGTCCCAGGAGAAAATCCTGGATTTGTGTTTCTAACCAGTTCTCAGGTGATATTGATGCCGCTGCTCCAGGCACCCCACTTTGAGAATCATTGCCGTAAGGTCATTACCCACTCCCCCACAGCCTCACCTAAGCTGATGGAGTTATTGGTAATGAATGCCTTGTGGACCAACCACAGCACCACCAGTTTTGTCATTGACTTTTCTCAGTGTCCTGAGTGAATAATTAAGTGTTTATATATACGATTTCATCTTTCAGCAAAACACTGACCTAACTACTTTGGGAAATAAAATATTACAATCCATTCTGGATCTTCAAAATTGTATTGAAGTGCTCAGAAATTACTGCCTTATGATGTGATATTGATCACAATTCAGCTCTCTTATCAACCCAACAACACATTAATTATTGATGGAAATTGTCTGCCTGAGATTCTAATTCAATTAAATGTTATTGTCCTCATGCTTGTGGTAAAGCTGCACTTATCTTTAAAACTGCTCACTGCTAGCTAGCTCGAATGTCCTCCCTACAGGTGCTGTGTGTGTGTGTGTGTGTGTGTGTGTTGCTTCATAGCTAAAACAGGCAGAGAATGATGAAGATGCTATTTATTAGGAAGTGAACATGTCTCTAATGCTTCACTAGATATCTCCTACTGACTCTTAAGTTCCAGCTCCCAGGGCAGGACACAGGGAGATAAACAGCTTATCTATTAAAGTCACTTCTCCAAATTATAGCAAGAAAAAAACCCAGGTGAACAGAGATTTTCTGTTTCATCATTTGCTACTGGCACGTATCTCCTCTGCCTGTACCTCCTATGTTCCTCTCAAAGCCACCTCTTCCTTCCTATTTTCACAATCACAGCATTTTCTCCATTTCTCACCATATCTTATCTTGCATTTATAAGAGTTCTTGTGGTAGTTTCATACCTCCTTTTGTGACCTTGCTAATTCATCTCTATTAAATCTTTGACAATGTAAATACAAGAATTAACATAATACAATCCTCATACATCCCCGGTCTGCTTCTTAAAACTTGTTTTATTAGTTATATCAGAACTGGAAGCTTTCCTGTGCCTGACTTATTTAACTTAACTATTTGTCCATGCCCATAACTAGGTGGTGAAATCTTTGAAAACAGGAATGCTGCCACCCGTTGTATATGCCCAGTATGTGGCTCAGTGACTGGAATAGGTTAGACACTCAATAGATGTTTAATCAATGAAGGAATAAATTATTGAAGAGCTGGAATGTTCACCAACATTATGATCACATACAATCTCCACATATGCTAAGTTTCACTCTTGAACACATTTCTGCTTGTGGCCATTTGTGCAAGAAAACAATGAAAACTTGTACGGCTACAAGTGCAATACAAATGAGAGAGAAGTTTGGCCACAGTGTCCATAAACAAACCACTTACAATTTGGTAATCGTCAAAACTGATTAAATCCTTGGGTCCCGTGAGTTTTGTTACGTGTGTGAGCGTGTGTGCACACTGGTTAATCCACATGTCTACAGAGTATCCCCCCTCTTCACTCCCACAGATATGGCCATTCTTTATTTGATATTTTTTCGATGTCCTGGGGAGGAGATTCACCCATAAGTTGTTTTGATAATAGTGGATGCAGAATGAGCTGAATCAAGTTTCTCTTTAACTTGATATATTTGAAATCATAGATACTTTGGGATTTTTGATATTTTGATTCACTGCACCCAGAATAAAGCATGTAGCAGCCTGTGGGGCCTGGTGTAGGCTATATGGGAGCAGGCAGAGGTCGGATCCCTTTTCATCCGTGGCCAGCACCCAAGGCTGGAATCAAAGTCAGACTGATAGTTCATAATTTGTTTTCTATTTTAACCCATGTCAACCCGCTTCTGTTTGCCTTCGCTAAGGTATGACTTCTAATTGACAAGTTTCTTTTATTATTCCAAGCATAATTTACCAGCTTACTTCTTTCTAGTTCATTTTTATATGAATGCTATTTATTTCTTGGAACAACTCATCTTGAAAGCTTATTCTTTCTGAGAACACTTGTATGAAGACTTGTGTAAGATATTGTACAGATAATCCTTTATGTCCCACTAACACAACATTGGAATTGGCTAATGGCACTTTCATTTTGTGTTTTTGTATCTCCTAAAGATACATAAGAGCTTAAATTTTAGTGGTTTACATGTTTTTCCTCCTTTCTCCTTTTACTATCTCCTTATCGAAACCGGAGACATTTATTTGTCATTGTTTTCTCTTCAGGGTTATTGCAGGCTCTGACAGTATCATTAAAGTTGTATTTCATCTCTCTATTTTCTATGCAATTACTTATTCCAGAGATTTTAGCATTCCTGGAACTGAATTTTATACTGTTTTCTGGAACAATTTATTAATTCATATAAAGAATTTAAAGCTTCTGACTCACCATATTTTTTTTCATTTAAAGCTGGCTGAAGGATACTCTAATAGATAGTTGACAAGGATGTTACATTTCTTAACTTATACCAGGGTGGAGAACAAAAGGCTAAAGTCATTCCTCATAACAATAAAAAGAGAAAGTGTAAAATAAATAGTGTAATGGTACTAGAGTAAATGCAAGTATATTTACCATACTTACTTTGATTAATTTAACTGGAAATATTGTTTAAAGAAGAATTCTTCATACTACCTTATATATCTTCAAATGAAATGCATGCATTTCATTTTTAAAATATGACAATTTTAACATTTTTTTCTCCACATGATTCTGTGTTTGCCTCTTTTTACTCTTGTAGCATACTGGCTCATTTATTAGTTTGTGTTAGTTTCTAGTGATACATCCATATAACATACATACATATATATAAAGACACAGGGATGTACACGTAGAGTGAGCAGTTTCTTTTTATAGCTCATGGTATTCCATTACATGTGGGTTATTTAAGTATAAATTATACTTCTCTTATAAAATTTTCAGTGGTTTCTCTAGAATTGCCAATATGCATTTTTAACCAATTTTATCCACCTTCAATTAATGCTATACCAATTCATATGTAGTGTGGGTACCTTAAAGCAGAGTCTTCAATAGTTCTCCTTCCTAGACCTTGTGGCATGGCTGTCATCATCTCACTTATCCAAATGCTATAATTATCCCATACGTTGTTACTATGATTACTTTAAACAGTTTCTGATTCTAAATCCCACTGGATCACAGGCTAAGAGATTTAACCCCCTCTTTTGTTGGTTGCTTTGTCAGCTCTGTCAGCTCCCTAGCACATTTCCTCAACTTCTACAAAGATTGGATTTTGGGAATCTCGGCGGTAGCCCTCAGGTGGTTAGGAAGAAGGATGGGAGGGCTAGTTGGTCTAAATAAGCTGACTTAGGGACATCCCGGAGGAGCTGTGGACAGCATGGTCAGTACACGGTGGGGTCTGATAAATGTGTATGAGCAGATGAGGACGGAGACAGAGGTGAGAAAGCGATTCTAGGGCTATTAAGAAAACCAAGCCGCCCTCTTAGTTGATACAGAGGGACAGCCAACCAAATCAATTGGGTAAGACAATATCCAGTTTTGTATTTACCTAATGCTGTATTTCTTTACATTTTATAGTTGCATATAATTCTTTATGAAACTTTCATTAAAAAATTGGGAGTTTGGAATTTTGACGTGGTCCGTCATTTAAAATGAAATAACTAAAGATTTTTCTAGTGGAAATAAATATAACACATACAGAATTTCAGTAAGTTTTGGTGTATGGCATAAATATGCATGCATAAGAAAATATAGTATGGAACTAAAAGACTCAGACTAATGCATTTTGTAAATGACAGTATGTATTATCCTACTTAGAAGAATTTTCTAGTGATAGGAAAAGTGCAAATTGTATTGCTGTTCTGAAGAGTAAGATCTGTCATTTAAAAGCCTACTATTTGATTCAGGTAGTGATGCAATTTGACTATAAAAATTTCAGAGCGAAGAATGTGCAAAAGCAAACAATGACTCTACATTCTATTCACCAAATCCCCTGGGTCGTTCTAGCACAGGAACTTGGAAAGTAAGGTGAAGATATTAAATACATGTGTGTATACTTAAATTATCTGATTGGATCCCAGTTGAAACTGAACTTCCGTCCTGTGTTAGCCAGTCATTTTCAGTAATATATTACTTCAATCAGGTTGAACTTTTAGGCAAAGCCAACCATTCAGAAAAGAGCCATGCATTTCAGTCAACCACAACAAAATAACAACTACAAGTCAGAAAGAGTTTTAGGGCAGCCAAGAACTTTAAAAAGATTTGGACTTGAGTTTTCTGCACAGCACAATGTGACTGGTGAGTTTGAAAACCAAAAAGAGAAGAGTGTTGTCAGGGGTTCTCAAGGTTTCACTTCAGGGGGAAGTCCCAGGAGAACGTCTATCCTAAGATGCCAAGACGGCTTCAGGTGGCAGTGAAGCCCCTGAATGGATGTGAAATTGAGTGTGTGTATGTTTGGCTTTGCTTCTCCTTTGGGGGGTCACAAGTTTTCATTATATTCTGTAAATGAACTGAGACTGCAAGCTGCTCAAAAATCATCATTTAAGAACAGTGATTTTCATGCTATTTTGAAAACCAGAATTATATGCACAGGGCCAGGACTGAACCTCAGATTTGAATTCAGTAGTTTTGGGGAAGATTACAGGGACTGCACTTCTACCAAGCTCCCAGGTGATACTGAGAGCTCCATGGACCACTCTGAGGAGCTGTTCTAGATGCAACTGGAAAAAGGAAAAGTCATAACCTACTTCCACAGCTCTAAGCACCTTACAGGGGTTTATGTTCTACATGTTGCCTATAAATCATCAGGATAGAATATTCTATGTGTAATTAACTCTATTCACTAAAGAACAAGGTGCATTTCTTAAAGATGTATATTGAAAACTGTTCATACTTAACATACAGAAAAGTAGTCTTATGTTTACCAAAATATCACTGACAGGAAATAACATATTCATTGATAATAAATGGAAATTGGGGTAATAAAATGTTAATTAATGAAATCTTGTCACCAACACGAGCTGTGATCTTGCATCCCCTGTGTTTCATCACCCCAGACTTTCTGCAGAAGTTGCCCAGCCTGGGATGGATACTGGGGCCCCTAACACTAGAACGACCAGCACCTACCTTCCTTAGACAGCATCTGGCAGGACCACTCCTGTCATCCCTCACATTCTTGTCCACCTCGAGTGCGACAGGGAGCTCCTGGTCACCCCATTGTCGCCCATGGTCTTCTCCACACATTTCTCCATGGATCCTCAGACAGGAGTCGCCCTATTCTGCATCCCAAAAAACCCTTCCTTGTGCCCTGAAAATGTTATCCTCTGTGGTTTGTAAAATGCTCATAGCTCTGAAAGCTAATTGGCCATTGAGAATGACTTCTTGGATATAGGACTATTTTTGTTGCACACCCATCACCCCTCAAGGCTAGGAGGATGGGTCAGGGTCCTTATTGCTGCCCTGGGCTGTGTCCAGACCGTTACTCCACCTCCAATTTTCAAAAACCCCTGCTCCTATGAAACGAACACCATTAAAATCCAGCACTACTCTTCAAAAATCACCAACACTCCTGGTGTTTTTATACAATGGTTGTTTTTGGTTTTTTATCTTCCTGCAATTGACCCTGCCAAGCAACCTCTTCTCTGGGTATCTGTAGCACCAGCCCCTCTTGGTTTTTTGGCTTCCCTGTGACCGTTAGGGCCCCTCTTCACCTCTCAGTGGGGCAGTTGAAGGGCTAACTCCTGAACCTTCCACTCTTCTCCCTTGAAATCCTGTTCCTAGATGTCAGCCTCTGTTTCTGAGGTTTAAATATTCTCTATGATTCTGACTCCATTTTGCTCTTATAGAGGTTTTCCCCAATAAATCTCTTGCATGTCTAACCACATTTTGGAGTCTGCTTCTTGGAGAACCTGAACTGACACAAGAGATGTGAGGACTACTTGACCTCAACAAAGACAGGGCATCACGGGGCTCAACAAAACACCACTGGGGTCTTAGGAGAAGTGTGGGTCTTAAGAGAGAGGTGACCGTTCCACACAGTGGGGGCTCTGGAAACAGGCTGCCGTTGCTTGACTGAAATGACAGGGCAGTGTCATTCGTCCGTATGCTCTTGCACACAGGGATAACAACAGACTTTGGTGAGCAGGTGCAACCAAGGAATGAAAGCAATTAGAGGGAAGAAATAATTTTTCCATACACTGGTTTTAAGGCATTGGTGGGTGGAACAATATTTGTCCCTTAGAAAATGCAAAGTGGCTGAATTTTGGGTGCAACACAGAGCATAGAACATCGCTGAGGCGCTAGGCTTAAAATACCAGCATCAGTCTTGGGTAACTAGTGGCAGGTGGAAATGGAGACAAATATTCTTAATGGAGAAGGAACACCTTAAGTAAGACCTAACAGTTCCAACCTCGGCCACGCCAAATTTCTAAACTTTCACAAAGGCAGTAAAATCCCTGGATATCAGACTGAGTGGAATAAGAAATTAGCATTTAACTCCCTTGGATTTGTAACTTGCAGGAGCGAAATACTTGAAGCTTAACCTAAAGAAATTAACTTTCAGGGGATTTAATCTTTGAACTTGAATGTCTTTGTAAAATTGTAATAATGGGAGGGGCTTAGTATTCAAATTTGGAGCTGGAATTTTTATCATTGAAATGTTTTTAAACATTTTATTGTTATAGTTTCTTAATGTTGTAATCGAATCTCTTTATAGAATTACTGATGGACTATTTTGACAATACGGCATTTGGAATGGGAAATAGAATTAGTTTTGGATCAGAATATTCTTGAAGCCATTTTAATTACTGTGCTCTTCAAACCCATTTTGGGGCCTTTGAGGGACAAATTCACGCTTCCCACTAGCGTTTGCAGGGAATACCGAAGTGGGATATGGAAGGAGGCAGGGCTGCTTTTGGGCAGTGGGCTTGTCTGTAAAGGTGGGAGTAGGACTGTGCTTAGCGACTGCTCGTCCCTTCACTGGAGCTGGACAGCCACACTTGGGGTCACCACAGGCTTTTACTTTAACCCTAATGAGTTCAGAGAGCAAGAAGCTGGGGAACATTTGGAATGAAGAGTGAATGTTTATCATCTAGTCTTGCTGTTTGCTTTTATGTGAAGGTAGCTCTTTGAGGCCGGGCACGGAGGCTCATGCCTGTAATCCCAGCAATTTTGGAGGCCAGGTGAGAGGATCATTGAAGATCAGGAGTTCTACATCAGTCTGGGCAACAGTGAGACCCTGTCTATTCAAAAAAATTTTTTTAAATTAGCTTGGGGTTGTGGTGCGTGCCTGTAGTCCCAGCTACTCAGGAGTCTGAGGTGGGAGGATCCCTTCAGCCCAGGGAGCAGTGAGCTATGATCGCCCAACTGCACTCCAGCCTGGATGGCAGAGCAAGACTCCATCTCTATGATAAATAAATAAATTTAAAACAAATGATAACTCTTTGGAATAAGACTCCCGGTGTCTTTCCTCCCCCTTCATAAATTCCTCTGTCCAGGAAAATATAAGAAAGTTTTCTCATATGTGAGACCCATCTTCTCCTTTTCTCATAATCTGCTGCCTGCCCAGAGCACCTTTTCTCCTCTGCTGCCCCTCACTCCACCCCTCCTCTGCACCACGAGGTGGGGGTGGTGCCTGAGCTCCATCCACGCCAGGTGGGAATTTCTACCTGAGCCAGGAGTCTGACATTAGCAATCTAATTTTGCTGTCACATCTAGGATTCATTCTCCAGCCTCACTCCCAGCCCCTGCGGAGAGCTGCCTCATGGAAGTGCATGTTCACAAACTTCTTACTTCCCTTAGTAGCAGACACAGTCCCAGCTGCCCTCTTTAGTGGGATGGTGTGCAGAACTGGGGTATCACAGAGCTCCTGCAGTGGAGGTTCCCACTCTCCAACTTCTGTAAGCTCTTGCATATGCCACAGAGTATAATTAATCTAAAATGAGCCCCTCATGCATCTGGACTTTTAGAACTGGTAGAAATACTACAAATGTTGAGTAAATTATTCTAAGGGACATTGTAGCTTCATATAGGAGGGAATCAAAACAAACATCATTATTCAGGAAAGCATGAGAGTTCAGACAAATATCGCAATGCTTTCATGTTACATTTTATCTAAATAAAAACGATTTTCAAGACCTCAGTCAGACAACACCTGACATGAGAAGTGAAAGGGCCTTGCAGTGCTGGTTTAAAATAAGACTTCATGTTTTTATTTGTTTTATGTACTTCCTTATACAACAGGCACAAGAAAGGACTGAATCACATTTTGCAATAATTGTTATGGAATTCGGTAATAAAGGAGTTTTGTTTCACTGAATTGCTTGGAGCTACTTGGAGACAATTTTTGCTGCGGTGTTATTAAAAGTCACCTGTGATCCAGCAAAGATGAAGGAAGACCCATGTGGCTCCCCACTTGATGGCAGGTCAGGGTACCTGGCAAGCAGTGACCTGCTGGGCAATTGCTTTGATCTGGGGTGCTGTAGGAATGCAGATAAGTATTAGACTGAATGTACCTCAGAATGCAGAGACAAGACCATTTCAATAAATTGTCCCCAATTGCTCACTTGCCCATGTTTTCTTGGCCATATTAGCAATAGCAATATAATATTCTTACTCTCTTGGCTTTAAAAATCAACCAATATGTAGCAACTACTCCACCTGTTGGCACTGGTGATTATGATTCCAGAGTAGCAATCTTGGTGCACAACCTGTAATGTCACCAATTTGTTTTCTAATCTTCAGAAGTATTGACATTTGAATAATTTAGCATAAATCCAGAATAAACTTCCCAGCTTCTCTCCTAAACTGACCCTCAGAAATCCCACCAGGGATGTGAATCTTGTCTTTAGCAAGCACCATGCAGGACTGCTCTGGGTTATTCGGAAATGCCTTAAACCTCACACTAA
The DNA here is from genome assembly GCA_028533085.1 of Varecia variegata. Taxonomy (NCBI): domain Eukaryota; kingdom Metazoa; phylum Chordata; class Mammalia; order Primates; family Lemuridae; genus Varecia; species Varecia variegata. The sequence goes on from CM052439.1 coordinate 171,787,513, forward strand.
TTGAAGCCACCCTGGATCCCAGAGGCACCATCTCCCCCAGAGCAGAAAGACTGACCCGTGTAGTCCCCTAGCTCCAAGGGGACATCTTTGCTCTGGGTGTGGCCCAGGGCCCTGGGAGCTTAGTGCTGTGACATTGTTAGGTCATGAGAGGTTTCCTTGAAATGAAGGCTCAGCCTCTCCACACAATTCTTCAGATGATGCTTCTTTAACCAATGCACTAGGATAAACTAAAACAGATGTCTTCTCTGTCTTCACGAACCACACACTTTGAAGGAATAAGGATGGATTTGACACCCCAGAGGTTAGGCTTAGGGCTTCTCCTTATGAAAAACATCTCTAAAGAAGAAAAACGCTAAGCAGAATTGCAGTTTTCACATATACACTATCACTGGAGAAAAATCTGTGCATAGATTTGATTTTATTTTAAAAATAATATATAATTTTAAGTAAGGGAAATTTCAGAGGATTTGTATTAATTTCTGCTAATTAAAATGAAATGGATCATCTTTAAGGTATGTCCCGTTTAATGATGGCTCTTCATACCTGGTTCTCCTCCCCTCAAGCAAGGGCCATATGCTGTGCTCACCTTGGAAATCAGGCTAAGGTTGAACCAGGTTATAGGATTCACTCTTATTTATGCTCATGTAGAAATGTTCTTAAAAAAGCTTGTATGTCAGCTTCGAATTGTGTAGAGACTGACTAGGAACATAAAAAAATGGGACCGAGAAGAAAACCGCAAGCACTTTTCTCAGCAAGTTTAAGGCCAATTTTTAAGCATGTCCATGCATGGTCAGTTAGCTTGGTGGGTTAGACTCTGGGGCTAAGGAGCACGGAAACTTGGATCCCACAAGGATCAATTAACTTCTCAGAGTTGCAAATTCTGATGCGTGCCCCAGAAGCACCACAAATCCAGGTAGTTCTCCCCAGAAAGGACTCCTACGAGCAGCTACGTTCGATTAGCTATTCCATTGCCACTTCATTAATAAGGACCCAGGGCAGGAGCCTTTGAATTGATATGTTAACAACATCGTATTTTCCCTCCAGGGAAATTTTACTTGGCCCTTCGCAAGGAAACAAGTTTGCAAGATGGACAAGCAAGGGCCCAGCTTCCACGGCGTCTCTCATTCTGAGTTCCAAAAGGCCTCAGGGGAGAGTCTGTGTTCTACCTGGGGTCTCTTAGAGTTTCCTTTTAGCTAGATAGACAAGGTCTGGCTACCTGAAGGACAGGGCTTTCCTTTATTTTTTTTTTTTTCATTCTTTTTGCTTCTATTAAAGTGATACAAAAATCAAATCTGTATTCATATGCGATGGAACAAATGAGAGTATGTCAAAGACGACATCTTTTCTATGATCTAAAATCACCCTCCCAAATAAGGAATGTTGTAGGGAGGAAAAAATCCATCTAAGCTTCATGGTTCCATGACCTTTCCACCTCTGAGTCTTTCTGAGATTTTACTTCGATCCTCTAACTCCACGGCCAGATTCTGTCCTGCAGCATCTAGTGGCCCTGGTGGTGGGGCTGGTTCCTCTTGTCCTGAGTAATGGGCAAGGCCTGAGCCCAGCCCTTTCCAACAGCTTGCTGGCTCCATTCCTGTCCACACACTCATGCTTCCCATTGCAAGTCTTTTAACCCAGGGGTCCCCAACCTATGGTGAGCTGTATAATTATCCCATTATATATTACAGTGTCATAATAGAAATAAAGTGTACAATAAGTGTAATGCACTTGAATCACCCCAAAACTACCCCCCATACACTCGGTTCCATGGAAATATTATCTTCCATGAAAACGGTCCCTGGTGCCAAAAAGGTTGGGGACCATGGCAACTCTTTACCTTAAAACAATAACAATATTGGTGGAGTACAGTGGCTCAAGTCTGTAATTCTAGCACTCTGGGAGACTGAAAAGGGAGGATAGCTTGAGCTTAGGAGTTTGAAGCCAGCTGAGCAAGACCGAGACCCCATGTCTACTAAAAATAGAAAAATTTAGCCAGGCATGGTGGCACACTCCTGTGGTCCCAGCTACTCAGGAGGCTGAGGCAGGAGGATCAGAGGATCACTTGAGCCCAGGAGTTTGAGGTTGCTGTGAGCCAGAGTGACGCCACTGCATTCTAGTCTAGGAAACAGAGTGAGTGAGACTCTGTCTCAAAAAAAAAAAAAAAAAAAAAAGAAAAGAAAAGAAAAAACAGTATTTATTTTATGCTAACTATATACCATATCCAGTCCTAATACTGCTTTCTTATGTAATCTATATTAAAGTTATATTTTTAAATTCATTTTATAGATGAGAAGATTTAAGTACAAGAATACACAAAATTAATGTTTGAAGTTCATCAAGTAGGTGATATATAGATACAGATTGATAGAATTCCCCCATATTTTTCATAACTTGCTTTTATAAGTTAATTGAGCCTCATCTGGTAAAACAGGAGAGCAGATATATATGAAGCTGTGTTAAATGTTCCTAAACAGTATGGTTTTTATAACGTATTTGCATTTGCTGGGCTTTATATTAAAAATCTCAAACTCAGCAGTTTCTCATTTGCCTGGGACCAGAGTGTGTCCCTCTGACTTTGCAGCCCCCCTTCGCCACAAAGGGGTCTCCCGGACTTGTGAATGGAAAGTGATTTTCTAATGCTTTCAGGTGTGGGAACAGCTGCCCTGGGTTCATTTTATGTATTTTAACCATGCGGAGAACAGGCAGGTAGAGTCCAAATGTGTTTCTCTGCTTCTGTGGTCAGCCCCCTGTGTCCAGTCTGGGCCCCCTTCCCTCCACCCTGAGATGTCATCAGAGCCCAGCTGTCCTCAGACCCACAGCATCTCCACAGAGAAAGAGGCTCCTCTGATAAGATTTAGGAAAGAGCAAGTGCATTTCCAGATCAAGCCCAATCTCAGTCACTTGGGGCTTTGTCTTCGGTTTAATTGTTTCAGTCACTTGAGCCCAGGAATTTGAGGTTGCTCTGAGCTAGGCTGACGCCAATGCACTCTAGCCTTTTAATAGGGTGAGAAAAATTCCTTCTATACATATCGGTTGAGAGATTTATTTATTATGAAAGGATGTGTCACTTTGTCAAATGCTTTCTGCATCTATTGAGATGATCATGTGGTTTTTATCCTTAATTCTGCTAATGTGGTATTAATATATCATATTGATTATTTTGCTTGTGTTAAGCAAAACTTGCATACCAGGAATAAATCCCACTTGCTCATGGAGTATAAAAATAAAGTCCATTTATGAAAGTTTCAAAGGTAACATCATAATTAATAGAGAAAAACTGAAAGCTTTTGCTTTAAGATTAGTGTGCACTGTCTGGGGGATGGACACACTTGTGGCTCTGACTCAGGTGGGGTAAAGGCAATATATGTAACCTAAACATTTGTACCCCTGTAACATGCTGAAATAAAACAAATAATTAAATTAAAAAAGAAAAAAGAAAACAGGTGTGGGGAAAGTGTGGCCTCTTTCCTCTCATATGATTGTGGTTTCATTACCTGAGAAATGTAGGCTGTGGAAACAATATATACTGAGTGATTTCTAACTGCTGCAGAAAATCCAGCCTATATCAAATACTCTAATGGATCTAAATCTATAATCAGCTCATATTTAGATCCCATGTTCAGGTGCAAAGGCAAGATGAGCTTCATCAAGATAAATTAAACATCTTTACCCACCTTGCAGGAGTTTGTCATCATTTTGGGAACAAAAATTCAATGGATTGAAGAGTGATGTTTCTTTTGCCTGTGTTTCTGAGCCAGCATGGAGTCTTGATTATATTAGGCTATTAAGTATGAAATGTCCGATTTCCTTAAGTACTAAGTTTGACAGTTGATATTTCTGACATTTCACTTTGACACTTCTTGTTTTATTGTTATTGTGAGGGTCATCCTCATTCTTTCAAATGCATGGTTTGGCTTGTCATCTTTCAAATTTTGTGGAGGAATTTTTGTAAAACCATGGATAAGTCCAAAATTCATGTTATTTTTTAATATGAGGTCCATCGTGGAACCAGTGTTGCACAGACACCTCGAAATATCAACAAAGTGTTTGGGAAGGATGTGGTTAATGAATACACAGTACATCCATGGTTTGAAAAGTTCCATTCTGGTGATTTTAATCTTGAAAATGAGCCATCTGGGTGACCTGAGACCAATGTGGATAATGATGAGCTGAAAGCTGTAGTGGAAGCAAATCCATCTTAACCTGTGTGTGAATTAGCAGAAAGGTTTGATGTTACAATCCCAACAATATTGAATCATTTAAAACAAATCAGCAAGGTAAAGAAGCTGCATAGATGGGTACCACATGAATTAAATGAGCCTTTCTTTGCTGTCATGACATAAAGGTGAACCATTTCTACACTGTATTGTTAAGTATGATGAAAAATTGATTCTTTTTCACAGTTGCAAGCTTTTGGCACAATGGTTGAATAAAGATGAAGTGCTGAAACACAGTCCAAAACTGAATATTTATCAAAAAAACTAATGGTGTCTGTTTGGTGGTCCAACTCTGGCATTATCCACTACAGCTTTATGAAACTTGTCAATTGATTATAGGGGATGTCTACTGCAACCATTTGGATGAAATGATGAGGATGCTTGCAATTAAGCAGCCGAGATTGGTCAATAGAGACTGGCCAATCCTCTTGCAAGCTAATGCTCGACCACATGTCTCACCAACAATGCTGCTCAAACTACAGAGCCTGGACTTGGAAATTCTCTGTCATCCAATGTATTCACCAGACCTTGTATCAAGAATTTCCACTTCTTCCAGGCTTTGGACCACTTCTTGCAAGGAAAAATATTCAGTTCTGAACAATCTGCAGAAAACAGCTTTTGCGATTTCATAGCCACTCACTCTCCAGGCTTTTTCATTGCTGACATAAACAAGCTACCATTAAAATGGCAAAACTGTGTTGATAGTTTAGGTGCATACTTTGATTAACTGTACTGCTTCTTATTTGAGTGACAATAAACTACACTTCTGATTCAAAATCTGACATTTCATATTTAATGACCTAATATCACATTAATAGTAATGTGGATCTGTTATGAGGCAGAAATCAGAATTCTTCTTCATATATTTTCTGTTAAATGATGAGGATGCTTGCTCCCCTGAAGCTGTGGCCATGCAGGGGAACTTGTTTTGCAGTACGTGTGCATTAGTCCTGCAGCTACGCATCTCTGTGCACGAGGGCGATGAAGGCTGTGGGGACACATCCCCACCAGCTCCCACAACTCCCTGTCAGCCAGGCAGCTGGGAACCCCAGAGAAGCAGCCGCACCTGCATGCGGAGCCCAGGAGGAGTTAAATGATTACTGTCTGAGAATTACAAGATAAACATAGATTTTAGAAAGTAGCGATTTTAGGCTGGGAATACAATAATTTCTAACTTTTGAAGAAAATTTTTAATTTAATTTTAATGTTTATTCTAAATATTCAGGAGAATCTATAATTTAAATATATCAACAAATATCCAATCCCATGTTCTATGCACAGGCAAGATGAGCTCATTGGCATAAATAAAACAACTTTGTGTTTCAGCAGGTTTTCATCATTTTAGGAGCATGACTTCAATAGTAATGTTACTTTCCCCATGCTTCTGAGCCTATGTGGATTATTTTTAGTATGATGTACTCCTCTGAGTATTAATAACTTTTATGGTGGAAATCAAAACTGGTTTGTTATATTTTCTTCTTTTTTTAGTGTCAGTGGTCACTATCTAAAGCATTTATAGATAAGAAACCAGACTTTAACAAAGTAGTGATGCTGTGTTTTTCACCACCAAGTGTATGTACACTACAGGTTTTGACACTTTTCTCCAAAGGTGGCTGTGATTGATTAGAAGTATGACACCCAAAGCCATGCAGGGCACCGACCAGCACTTTGTCCCTCCTTCTTCATTCTTTTCGGTCCTTTGCTTCTTCCTTCTTTCCTTCCTTCCTTTTCTGTGAAATAGTAGACTCCAAAATAACGTGCAGCCCACATAACAGAATTCTCCCTAAAAGAGCGCGGCCACAGAACAGCAGGACGTGCTTTCTTTCCTCTGTCACTGCTCCTGGGCACCCAGCCGAGCCATCCTGCATCTACTCTGCTTCCTGTTCTCCTCTTTCCTGCTCCCATTAGCCTCCCCTGCAGCTGTGGCCATGCAGGGGAACTTGTTTTGCAGTACGTGTGCATAAGTCCTGCAGCTACGCATCTCTGTGCACAAGGGCGATGAAGGCTGTGGGTGGGGACACATCTCCACCAGCTCCCACAACTCCCTGTCAGCCAGGCAGCTGGGAACCCCAGAGAAGCAGCCGCACCTGCATGCGGAGCCCAAGAGGAGCTCACCACGAGGAGGGTGAGTGCGGAGAAGCAGTGGAGATGCTTGAGACGGGGGACTGTTTCCTGCACGGGAGTTGCTGCCTGAGCTGTGGGGGTTCTGGCAGGGCCCTGGTTCTTTCCTACAAAGTCATAGGTTTTCCTCAGGTTCATTATGCAGTGTGAAAAGGAAGAAGGAAAAAGAGGAAGAGAAAGAGAGAGGAACAGAGAATGATTTCCAGTTTGTATGACACACAGGCTCTCCTGTCCTTGTGTACGAGGGCTCTACCTGATCACCCTCCTCCTCTCACCTGGACAACCTCTCCTCATCCTTAAGGTGCATCAAGGTAGAACTCAGAGAACTGTCTCTGACCACCCCAGACTCAGATGCCAGCCCCCACCCAGTGCCTTACCCAGCACCATCTGCGTGTGGCTGTCATCACATGGTCCCTGTCCTGCGGAGACTGTTAACCCGTCCATCTCTCTGTTGATGGTCACTCAGGGAGGAAACCCCATTTTGTTTACCTCTGAAGTTTGCATAGCCTCACTTGGGTCTGATAAGTCACAAACAGACCCTCATTTAATGTCTGATCAGTGAATCAATGAGGATAAAATATAGACAAAAAGATAAAAACAAGGGAAAACAAAGGAATGGAAATGAAATGAGCTTTCTGACTAGGATACATTGAGTAGCAATGCTGACAATTTAGAACATTGCAGTGGGCTCTCCAAGTCCCTTCATCCCTGCAGCAGTAGGAGCCTCTCCAGCCAGAACGATAAACCCAGCAACCCTGGGGGGGCAGACCCCAGCTCTTGCCTGGAATCAGAGAGTGGCCAACTTCACAGGCTACTCAAGCGTGGAAAACTCTCACCAGTTCTTTATACAACAATGATCTGTTGCTCTAATTTGTTTTAGACAGGTCAGTTGCAAGTAGTTACACATGTATAGTTTAAATACAGGAGTTTTTAAAAGTTCTTATCTACACTGTGTGCAATGGGTTGCCCTTAAATGGTCTATTTTGTGATAATAGAATTGTTTGCAGATAATTGGCCTCAAATTGTTCCCTATCCACTGACTAGTCATTGCATTCCTGCCTCTTCAGGTAGCAATCACTCCTTAATCACATCGATCTGCCCCATAGCATGGTCAGCGAGGACTGTGTGGTAGCCAGGGACTGAGGGGTCCGGGGAGGGAGAGGGCAGATAATTTATACTGGCAAAGCTTTTCACTTTGTTCCAGGCATTTCTTGGCTTCTGCAGCCGCTTGCCCGCTATTTGCAGCCTCCTTTACCTCTGACATCGTGTGAAAGATCAGTTTGCTGCATTAAGATCTCACCTCTGCCATCTCCAACTTCCTCAGCCCGGCTCTCCCTCTTCCAGGTCCACTCAGCATTAAACTTGTAGAAGAAGTATTGAAGGTACAGAATTATCAAAACCTAACAAAATATTATCCGAGAATATGGAACCAATGCCAACACGATCAATAATGGGCGTCCCATACAGAAAGTATTTCGACTCTAGCTCTGTTCTAGCTTCTTTGTCTGTCTCTAAAGTCCATTGAATTGAATATTTAGAAGTAAAGTTTTGAACAATTGATCAGCGTATGTCACATTGTTGACATGTTGTTTGACCAAATATTATTACTTAGTCTGTAAATATTTTGTCCACTCAGTCAACAATTTACTGTGAAATTTTACAAACCAATTTACTGTAAAATTTCGATGAGGGGCAGCCTCAGCAGTGAGGGAGTTTCAGCCCTGTGTGTTTGAAGATACGGGTGGTGATCAAGCTTATATTTACTGCATAGACCAAGAAATTTAGGGGTAAAACTTCAAATGTACCGGCATTCCCAGGGTAAGGCTTCTGTGTCCTGGCTTTAATGCTACAGAACAAGGACTGGGCAGGCTGGCCTTTGACTGGACACGTTAACTCCACTGTGTCTTTCGGCCTTTTGAGGAATAATCACAGTTATTCTCTCCTTTCCTTCTTTCCCTCTTTACCTCACTTCTACATACGCTTTACATTAGAAAAGAATCTACCTAATGGCTGCCCATGGGAAATATCTCTCTAGATTTATACATTTATTGATAGAGTATGTTAACTGGAAATTTAATCCAATACACACTTAAATAGAAACAGTAAGAATGGGCATCTTTATTTCTATATTTCCCAGGAATTGTCCTAGGCAAGTTGATTTACTTAGAGATAAGTGCTACTGAACATTAAAAAAGTGAGTATTGTGTAAAATAGAATCAGCATAATAATTTAATATTTCTGTTCATGTGCTGCTTAATTCTTATCTACTATACACATGTTGCAATTACGTGGTAGAATTATATCATACAATTTGGACTGTCTGTATCTATTTTCATTTGCCCCCAAAAGGCTGTCTGACAAATACTGAGTATGTATTTCTGGCAGAGCAAATAGATTTCTTTTCTCAGCAAGGGACATTATGTAATTTAAGTTCACTATCAGAGAATACAAGAACACATTAAATATATGGAAAATAATCTTCCTACTTAGGAGCAGCTGAATTTCCACTATCAAAATACTTTAAATCTCTACCACATAACTGTTCTTTACCATGGGACATAGAATAATATTAGTATTTCTACCAAAGCACACCCTTGTACTTATTAGATTATAATATTGGTCTGGATTTTTGTCCAAATGAGTTAGCATTAAAACAAATAAATCAGACCCTATGGTTTCTTCTTTGTATTATATGCAACCAGCCCGCAGCCTCTCCCTCTTCCTACCCCGTTTTGTATGATACCAACACCCCAGAGAACATTCTATACTCTGACTTTAAAATAGTTGATTTGCTAGGCTACTGGAGTTCCATTTATAACCCAGCCTTGAGACTCTATAGTTCTACAGTGGAGAGGGACCTGTGAAATCCATCTATTTATCAGACAAGAAAGCAGAAACTGAAGGTGGCAGATGAGTCCCCCACATGCAGAAACAGAGTGGTTTTGAACATGTACTATAAATTCCTTCTCCAAGCTCCTTCTTTATGGCCATGCCTTCTGCCAAGCTGTCCCGAGGGCTGCATACCTTGGGGAAGCCCTCGGGGACCTCTGAGGACCTCAGCAGCAATCGGGCTCAGGATGACCTTCTCCAGAATGCCCCAGACTCAGCTTACTCTGTGCACTCGTCTCCCCAGCTTGAGCGCCAGCCATCCCCAGGCCTCCTGCCATTGGCGGGCTCACCACCATCCCCCGTGACACTTCCTGTGGGGGCTCACGGGACCATCCTGCCGACAACTGCAGAACCTCATCTGTCCCTTTCAGGAACGCATTCAAAGCTCCCCAAGGCTGAGTGAGTGGAAGAGGCTTGAGCAGCAGGCTCTCCTCACATCCCTTCTTTCTCATTGAGGAGTGTGCCAGGTACTGAAATAGTCTCTGTGGATATAGCAGTGACGTGCCCAACATGGTCCCTGCCCTCACAGTGGTTGGGGAGGGCGCAGTCACACATTAGCCAGCAAATGACAAACAATGTAATTGCAAGTGTGGTACATTTTCTAAAGGAGAGGGAAAGAAAGAGTAACTGAGAAAGGACTAATTATAATACATAGACCTTAGCTCTGAGGAGGTGACATTTGAGCTGACATCTGAAGGGTTAAGTCCGCTGTGTAAAAAGTTGAGGGAAAACCCTCTAGTTCAGGAGCAGAAAATGCGTGTTGAAAATGCCAATTGCATTGTAGCCAATCCTACCCCAGGGGGTTAAAACAATGGTAACACATTTATAAGAACCAAACTCACCCCAAAACATGTCCTTAGAGGACCTGGAGAGGCCCTTTGAGACCCTGAGTATATGCATTCGAAGATTATCAGCACTTGAAATGTTTTGATGCCAACAGCAAAATGCCTGAAAGCTTTGCACTAAGATATCAGTGACAGGTAAGTAATGTTCGGGAATCATATAAAAAGCCCTGGTCTTGGAGTCTTAAAGTGCATTCTCAGCTAGTCTGTGGCACTTGCAAACCTGGTGACACTGAGGTACCGAGGAGGGGACTCCAACGTGCAAACCAAGAGGCTGTTCTTCCCACCACCAAGGGCTGCTTCGGAACTAACACCCAGTGCTTCTGGGCCCTCCAGGGATGACCACCGGATGGACTAGAAGCAACCCAGACAGCCACAGAACACATCCCCCCCAGAAAACTGAGCTGCCCACCCCTCTTCAGGGAACAGGAAACCCTCTTTCCTGTTTCTAGAAACCCGTAGCCAGGAAGCCTGGCCCAGCCAGGCCCACAGGCCATTAAACCATCTGGCTTCCCTGGTACCCACCCCCTACTCTCACCTGCACGATGATTTCGCCCCATATGAGCCCTTAGAGCAAACACCCTCTGCTCAAAGCAGATACATTTGTGCCAGTGTGAAGCAATACACATCTGTGACCACCAAGGCTGCCACAGCAAGATGGGCTGGTCTCGATACTCAACGTGATGGCTGCAGTTTAAATATATCATTATAAACTATCCCTGGTATAACCCACTCCTCTGCACTCACAGCTACTCAAGGAAACTGGTCTCAGTAACTTATAGCCACTTTACATAAAGATTTTTTTGACATCACCCTGAAAAACCAGATCATCTCTGAGAAGCTACTATTAGCCATGTTGACTTAGTTATCTTTTAGGCCACTGTGCCCAACATAATTGAGTTCACACCATTGTCAACAGTTTCATAACAACTAGGTAAAGGAGATATGTATTACAATTATTTTATATATATATATATTTGATACATATGATTTGATATATTCTGAAACTGTTAGCTTTTTAGTGCATATTATTAATATTTAAGGAGACACATAATACCAATTTGTCCTAAAATTTATGAAGTTAGTTTTAATAACTTACGAAGATTCTCCAACATATGATCACAATTTTCCCTTTGTAATTCCTAGGTAAATACTATGAAAGTGTAAAAATACCCTGTTCTTCATCAAACTTTCACCTGCTTACTATCTTTGACATCTATTTATGAATTTCTAATTCTGTCATT
>CM052439.1:171799322-171893912 GCA_028533085.1 Varecia variegata
TTTCCCTGGGTCCTGAACTGGTCCCACTTGTTCCACCAAATCCCGTCACCTAGGATGATCTGCATCTTCCCTGGCTTTTTGTGACTTTGTGTACATATTAAATATGCATGAATGCTTATGATAGTCTTTGGCCAGTATATGTTTATGATAAAATTAAGAGGGTAAAGATGCCTGGAAAAGGGTAGAGTTGTGATGGGACCACTGCTTTCTGGAACAAGGAGCTGCCTCCCCGGGTGTCGCTGGGAGATGACAGGAGACCAGAGCTTGCAGCAGAGGAGAAGCCAGGGATGGGAAGGAGGGCCCTGGATGTGTCTCGCCTGTGCAAAAGCCTGAAAAGTAAGCTTTTGTCCATCTGCAAACAATGTGTATGTAGAGAGTCTGTGTGTGTGTATGTCTGTGTGAGTTTGAAATATGTTCTTGTTGTAAACTTGTTTGGGGATTTATTCGGTTTTGATGAACCAGAAGCTTTAAACATGTACATTTTAATATATTCTAGTGCAAAATATAAATTAATTGAATTAAAAATTAAAACTTTCAAAATCTTCCCAGTCCACAAACCCCGAAGCTGGCAAAATCTTCATATAAGTTGATATACTCAAAAATGAAATTATATGATTTTTCATTTTTCACTTTTATGGATCTATAACAGTTATATGTATTTATGGGGTAAATGTGATATTTTGATACCAGCATACAATGTGTAATGATCAAAACAGCATAATTGGGATACCTATCACCTCAAACATTTATCATTTTTTTGAGTTGGGAACATTCCAAATCTACTCTTCTAGTTATTTTGAAATATACAATCAGTTATTGTTAACTATAGTCGCTCTTTTGTACTGTGGACACTACGTATTATTCCTTCTATCTGACGGCTTTGCAACTGACAGGATTTTACTCTGTGCTGTGGCTGAATCACATTCCATTGCATATATGCCCCACATTTTCTTCATCCATTCATGGGAGTGCACCTATCTCTTCAATATACTGATTTCCTATCTTTGGGATATATACCCAGCCATGGGATTGCTGGATCATGTGGTGGTTCTATTTGTAGCTTCTTGATGAACCTCCGAACTGTTTTCCATAGTGGCTGTGCTAATTCACATTCCCACCAACAGTGTGTGACTGTTCCCCTTTCTCCACATCCTAGCCAGGATCTCTTTTGTCTTTTTGATAAAAGCCATTTTGTTTTATTTTTTGTTTTTAATTATTTTGCACACATAACATTTATATATATTTATAGGATATATGTGATGTTTAGAGACAGGCATATTATGTGTATTAATCAAATAAGGGTAATCGTAGCCATCGCCTCAGGCATTTATCGTTTCTTTGTGTTAGGAACATTCCAATTCCACCCTTTTTGTCAAAATATGTACTGAATTATAGTTGATTATAGTCACATTGTTGTGTTATCAAATATCGTGCAGACTGTCTAACAATATTTTTGCACCCCATTAACCATCCTCATTTTATCTCCCCCTCCCTGCTACATTTCCCAGCCTCCAATAATCATGATTTCATGCTATTTCCATGTGATCAATTGTTTTAATATTTAACTCTCACCTATGAGTGAGAGCATGCAAGATTTGTCTTTCTGTGCTTGACTTATTTCATTTACCATAATGTTCTCCAACTCCACTCACATTGTTTCAAATGGCAGGATTTCATTCTTTTTATGGGTATATAATATTCCATTTTATATGTGTGCCATAATTTCTATTTTTTGTGTGTTTCAAAATATTAAGGGGGTAAAACAGTTTTTGTTACATGGATACACTTCATAATACTAAAGTCATGGCTTTCAGTGTGCCTGCCACCAGGACAGTATTTATTGTATCCAGTGGGTAAATTTTTATCCCTGACCCTCCTCTAAGCCACCTCCTACCTAATTTCCAATGTCCTTTAAGTCCTTTTATGCCTGTGTACACCCATTGTTTAACTCCCACTTTTTAATGAGAACATGTGTTATTTGTTTTTCCATTCCTGAGATATTTCACTTAGGATAATAGTCTCCAGTTCCATCCAAGTTGCTGAAAATGACATTATTCCATTCCTTTTTATAGGCAAATGGTACTCCATGGTATACATAAATAGCAAATTTTCTTTATTCACTCATATATTAATTGGCACTTAAGTTGATTCCATATCTTTGCAATTGTGAATTGTGCTACAATAAACATTCTAGTGTAGTTGTCAGTGTAGTTATCAGATATGAGAATGGCTACACCAGGAAATATCACAAGAGGAACCTTGCCTTTAATGTAGGCTGCAGACAACTTGTAGAGGATTTTCCACATTAGTTTGTGAGTTTGTTCTCAATTGTAGACCCTAAAGGTTTTAAATGGTAGAACCTCATTAATTCATTCATTCATGCATTAAATAACCATTTGCTGAACATTTCTCTTTTTTGACATTTATGCATTTATTTATTTAAATTGACATGTACAAATTACTTATATTTATCATGTATAACATATTTTGAAATATGTATACATGTGGAATAATTAAATCAAGCTAATTAGCATATGCATTACCTAAAATACTAATCTTTTTTAATAGTTAGAACACTTAAAATCTACTCTCTTAGCAATATATGCACTCCTGGACAAAGCACAACCCTACTATTTGCTAACAAGATAAAGATTGCATTAGGAAAAGGTGGCTTTTACCTATGTTCCAAGCTCTCTTGGCTGAGGACTATTTGTGCAGGATAGAAAATGGTACATCCTACCTCTTAACCAACTTTATAAGAAGGACTTGGTGAAAGTACAGACACTCAATTTTAAAAACCAGGATGAGTCAGGTGTGTGTGGCTGAGCAGCCAGTAGAGGTCGGCTTGTTTGGAACTGGACTCACTTTCAAAAACTTTCTCCCAGCAGCCAAAGCACTTTCTCTCCTCACCCCTGGTGGTCTGTTCTTCTCTGGGCCTCTCTTCCCCAGGTAAAGAGAAATTCATCTTCTCTCTAAAAAGAAGTTTAAAAACTAATAAGCAAACAAACGAACACAACAACAATACACCTCACGTACATTGCAGTGTAAGTGATTGGAAAATTAGCGCCTTCCCGGAGCTGCGAAGGCGGCCCCACCTGGGCCAGGACTTCTCAGACTGCTCCTTCAGAGCCCCCAAAATGCTCGCATCTATGGGGAAGTGCAGCAGGGCTGGCAAACACCAGCGTATTCCACGCTTTTACATGTGTCAGTGTCTTGGAGTCTCGTCTTCTCAACTTCCCTAACGAAGACAAAATGCTGTATGTGCCCAGAAGGTGCATGAGCCACCCTTTGGCTTGGAAAACTTTGCAACCTCTCCTTTAAATTCAAGTGGCAAACTCTGCGAATGCATATTTATCTAAACTAGAAGGCAAAGTGTGCACATGCACAAACACACACCACACATACACACATATATACTACATGCACATCACATACACATACACACCACACACATATACACACTACACACATACACACACTCACAGAAACACACAGACACACACTTTCACAGAGACACACATGCACACACCACACACAGACACATACACACACACTGCACACACACCCCACACACAAATACACATGCAGATTCTCTGGAGGGATTCGGTGAGTGAGCAGAGTGAGAAAAGACCAGATTTTAACCTTAGATCCAAATGTGAAATTAGTCAAACTTCTAAGTTGACTTTTTAGTATTGAACTACTCCATATCCCTCTAGTAACTTATTTCAAATGAGTTTTACTTACCAAGAGTTATCACAGATTACAAGGAAGAAAAATTAAGAAACTGCAATTTTGATCAAAACCAGATATTATATCTTTTCTACACAGAGTATACATTTTTGGTATAGAAAGTGATGACATCAACTCAGTACCTTTCCCTATGCTGATCTTAAAAGATAAATGGCTTTTGGGATGCTATATTCTCTTCCATGAGTTTGTAACTGTGTCTTAGTGCATACGAATGCTACTTTTGCTTTCTATATGCTTTATAAAAATATTACAAGGCACTCTCCTTTCCTCTGGAATGTAGACATTTTCATAGAGCCTTCCCCAAGTAGGACAAAAGAAAGCAGGCTTTGGAGACGTGGTCACAGAGACGCTACCCCAACAGGGAGAACTGAAGATGCCTATTAAGCTGTATGTTCAAATGTTCACATTTTTCAAAGGTGACAGCAACTCTGCAAACACAGGCCACAGAGGTGTGACTGGCTGTCATTCAGAAGGCCAAGAATGTTAGGAACAATCATACAGGATGGAAGTTGTCTCTTTTTACACCTCACCTGGTGTAAGCATCATCTCGGGCCAGACAAGCGTAAGTAACAATGGGACGCAGTTGCTGTGGAAGAGTTTGGAGGCTGCTCCAAAAATTAAAAATAGAGCTGTATGTAACCCAGCAACCCCACTTCTGGGGACATATCCAGAGGCAATGAAATCAGTCTCTCTAAAAGGTATCTTCCCTTCCCTGCTCATTGCAGCATTATTCCCAACATCCACTAGATGGAAACCACCCAAGTGTCCACCAACAGGTGAATGGATAAAGATAACGTGGTATATACATATAAGGGAATATTATTCCACCCTAAAAAGAGGGAAACCCTACCATCTGTGGCAATACGGATGAACCTGGAGGACATTAAGTAAAATAAACCAGTCACCAAAGGACAAACACTAAATGCATAGAAACAGAGAATAGAACAATGGTTAGCAGGGGCTTGAAGAAGGAGGAAACAGGGAGTTGTTTAATTGGTATAAAGTTTCAGTCATGCGTCATGAATAAATTCTAGACATCTGCTATATAACATAGTGTCTATAGTTAACAATACTGTATTTTGCGCTTTAAAAAGGTCTTAAAAGTATAGCTCTCATGGTAAGTGTTCTTACCATAAAAAGAAAGAAAGATGCAAGAAAATTTGGGGAGGTGATAGACATGCGTATTAACTGAATTATGGTGATGGTTTCTTCACAGGCACAGGTATATGTCCAAACTCATCAAATTGTATGCATAAAATATGTGCAGATTTTTTGCATGTCAACTGTACCTCAACAAAGCTGTTAAGAAAATATACTTTTCTTCAAAAATCCACATCACACTTTTCTTCTCAAAAAATAAAAATAAAACAACAACCACAATCGAACACATTCTATGTTTCAGAACTAGCTGCATGGGGGTGGTGACAGCATTGCAAATAAGATCTGTCTTTTTCAGCTCCAGGAAAAAAGAAAATCATTCTACAGCTCATTCAAGGCCAGGGCCTTTTTTTCCGCTGGGAACCCAGGGTAGAAACATTATTGAATCACTAGACATTGCTATTCAGAGAAAGGTGACGAGGTGGATTTGTGTGGTCCCCAAAGCTTCCTACTGTAGTACGCACAGCACGGGTGCTGGGAGGGGCTGCAGAGGGTCCCTGCCACCGACACTTGTTAAAATCCTTTGTAATTGACATATCCACCAATCAGAAATAGTGACAAACTGTATTTACAAACATCTCAAAAGCACATAAAAACTCTACCCCGTCCCCCGGGAATTCTCATAACTTATATGTTGTCTACAGGAGAGGAAACCAAATTTTACCAGAAGCCCAGGTAAGATTTGGGAGCAGGCATCCTCCAGCTGCATGTGTTTTAGGGAGAAGCACCTCTCAGAATTTTCTCCCTTTTCTTATCCACAAGGGCCAGCTTTTACGCTTGGGGCAGAGGACCTGCCGAGGGGTTGAAAGGCATCAACAGGAATCAGTGCCCAGAGAGCCCAGCCACCCAGTCCCCATGTCCATCACCTTCCATCTTCTCCTCTCCTGCTAGGATGTATTCCCAGCATCGCTGCTTCCTACAAACCATTAAATCTCCAGCTTTCTTTTCCAAGGAAATCTGAAGTCCTAGATACAGATTCCAATTGGCCAGGAGCCGTGCCAGGCTCTGGGGTTGATCTTGTGCAGGGGTTGCCTCTAGTGTTGGCTCCGGGGGCCTTTTTGCCCAACTGACCCTCATTTTCTGTTTCCACTCAGTGTGGAGGCAAGGGAGTATTTCAGTTCACCCCTGTGGATGACAAGCAGTAGAATAATTAGTTTAAGAAACACTTAATTTTCCTTCAAATCCTTTGTTGGATGTTGATGTCTTTATCAGACAAAAGGGTCCCTGCATCATAGCCCTGATGGGAACAGAAACTGAAGGTAGAAAATCCACCCATATTGTCTGTCACTAAGATCCCACACTCCTTTTTTATGGTTTGGACGCCTGCTCCTGGTGTCAAAGAGATGTCCTTTATACTATTAGTCTATTCAGGCCTCCATAACAAAATACCGTAGACTGAGCGGCTTAAACAACAGAAATTCATTTCTCACACTCCTGGAGGCTGCAAGTCTGAGATGGGGGTATCGGTGTGGTGGGGCTCTGATGGCTGGCAGGTCACTGCCTCCTCCCTGTGTCCTCATAGGGCAGAGAGAGGAATCAGGCTCTCTGGTGTCTCTTCTTATAGGGGCACGAATCCCATCATGTAGTCTCTACTCTCATCTAAACCCACCTCATCTAATTACCTACCAAAGACCCTGTTATGGATTGAAGGTTTATCACCCCAAAATTCATATGCAGAAATTCCATCCTCCAATGTGGCTGCATCTGGAGGTGGGTGGGGCCCCTGGAAGGTAGTCAGGTAGGAGGGTGGAGACATCATGCACGTGATTAGTGCTCTCATAAGAAGAGGCATGAGAGAACTTGCCCCCCTCTCTCTGTTCTCCGCAACATGAGAATACAACAGGCAAAGTTCTTTATATATTCCAGACACATGTCCTTGATCAGATACGTGATTTCCAAATTATTCTCTCCTGGTCTGTGATGTGTCTTTTTATTTTCCTAAATACCTTAAATTATTTTAAAGATTTTAAATTCAAGTGTAACACAAATAGAAAAAATTACACAATTCATAACCGTACAACTCCGTGAATTATTGCAAGTAACCACACCCCTGTCACCATTGCCGGGGTTAAGAACAGAGCAGTTCTAGCACCCCAGTTGTCCTCCTCATGCTCTTTTCTGGTCACTTCCTTCTCTCTGTGTCCCTTAGGTAACCACCCTGCTGCCTTCAGAGATCACAGACTGATTTTGTCTCTTTTTAAGCTTTATATGAATGCTTTGGGTCAGTGTGTGTCTGAGATCCGGCTGGAGGTTTGTGTACAAAAGTGATAGAAACAGCCCCAGGTTGGTTCATGATAATTCCCTTGTGCCTCTCCACTCACTCTCCTCCCTCCTCATCTCCCACGGTACAGAGGACCCAGCAGAGAACTTAGAGGCCATGGGGAAAGGTCTGGGGCCCTAAATCACATCGAGGAAGACCACCAATTGAATAACCACCGTCGGGTAAGAAGTGACTCCTGCGTTAAACCCCTGAGAACTGGCAGTTGTTCATCACAGCGTTGAGCCTCTGCCCATAACATACACAAACATGTTTGTTGCAGTAATATTACATTATGCAGGGTTTATAATATTTGCAGATTTTTAGTGCTTCTTTTTGATTTTTTAATTAATGAAAACATTATACATTTTCTGTGTTTCTTGCCTAATTTTCATCGATTTTTATTTTAAATGAGTATATTCATAAAATTGTAAATCAATTAGGAACTGGAAAAAAAACATAAAATTTTAAAAGGGAGATGTGACTATCGAGGTAGCTCAAAATGAAGCATTATTTCAAACTACAGGGGCCCAGCAGCTCTCGGCCACGCTCCGTGGCCCACCCTTTCCTTCTGGCGGTTGCTACACCTGGTGGGCAGCAACCACTCTCAGTTGTACTGTGTTATTGCTCATCTTCTGCCTTGAGCTTCTCCCACCACTACAAAAGCCAGCCTACCACGGGATGAGACACACGGTGGAATTGAGAAGGGTCCCCAGCTAAGGCCACTTTAGACAGCCCAGACAACAGCTGACCCAGTAGCTGACCACCGATGCATGAGAGAGCCCTGGACAGATGGAGAGAAGCCCTCAAGGAAGCCCAGCCAAAATGACACCCACAAAATCGTACGTTAAATAACCAGTTATCTTAAGCCACTTCATTTTGGGTTGGCTTGCTTTGCAGGAAAAAATGTCTGATACACAAATGTCTTCCTTTCAACCCCCATAGATAAAGTTGAGCAAAAGTCATTCTCATTTAAGATGAGCAGCTCCAGCCATACACAGTCACTCACCCAAGCAAGGTTGGTGCTACCATCGTTTCAACCACATCTTCTCTGTAAAAATATAGACAATGACCTTGATGGTCCTGACCTTGCATGGAAAGTCATGTTGAGTTACTGGATTCATGACATCCCACCAGCCAGATAGGACAACATGATGCCCTGTGTGCCCTAGTAATTCAGTCACATGCCCAAGTGGAGGATGGACACCACAAGATACAGGGGTCTGCAACACGGCTATGCTTTTAGGGGGCAGCTGTGTCAAGCAGCTTAGGAAAACTTCTCTAATTTAAAGTGCTAGTTATTGCAGCTTGCATCCAACAAACTAAGAATTGACACTGAACCTTTAGGGAGACCATTAGAAGAAGCATATGTCACATATTCATAAACTCCTTTTTTATAAGACATTGCAGCCAGTTACAACTTTAAAGACTGAATTTTGGTGGTGAACAGATCTGAGTGATACAAAAGGTCACATGTAGCAGGTCCCCTTGATACCCAGTATCGCTGTCCTGTAGCCCACCTTTGATATCACCCGTAGCCAGAGTAGGCAGTCTGGTGCAAGTTCACACTCCCCTTGTACACACAGCCCCTCACCTCAAGTGCACCCACATCTCCCCGTTTCTAATCCAGATCTTTCTCTGATGGCATAGTACCTGCTTGGCCCACATGCAAATGCAGCACAGAAGTTCAGGGGACTGAAAACACCTGAAACCAATTACAACCAATGACCACTGGAGCCAGAGAAAAATCACTCCAGCTTACCATTTTTCTAACAGGCAATTATGAGAGGCCTCTTTGCTTCTTAGAAGATTTCAGTAGAAGTGAGTTCCCAGCTAAAGTTTAAGCAGCTAGAGGAAAGAGGATTCTAAGTGTTCTGAGGGAGTAAAAGAATTTTTTTTTTTTTTTGTATTTCACTTGCAATGCACACTCTTTATAGAAATAAAAAACATAATACACAGGAAAATGGATCACTCATAATGTCAGAGGAATCATGCACTTTGTAGTTTTCCATGCCAGAAGTCTTTCTTGGGTACCTGAATGTGGAAGGCACTACTCTTGGCACAGGAGATAGAACAACAAACAAACAAACAAACAAACAAAAACCTTGCCTCCGGCTAACAAGGCAATATATGGAATGTTTTATAAATGGAGCTTTTGGCTCAAGTCCTTAACTCAGAGAATATCTTTTTATTAAAGATGGTTACTTTACTTAGGGAAAGAGTGGCACGTCTCATACTTTGCAGCCTTCAAATTCCAATGCAAAATAAATAAATGAATAATATCACTTTCAAAGAAATATGTGATGTGTGTAATATGCAACTTTCAGACATCTTCAGAAACACTTAACTTGGGTGATTAAAAAGAAAAGCAAGCAGGGAGCTATGATGATGCCACTGTACTCTAGCCCAGGCAACAGAGCAAGACTATCTCAAAAAAAAGGTTAGTTGTTCTCTGAATTGTATACTTTCCTGTGAAACTTTTCATTTCCAGTGTGCAAAGATTTGATTACAATTGATATGGAATTTTACAAGATACTAATTCTTTATCAACTGAGAAGCTCATATTATATTTCTCCTTAAATCTGTTATTTGATGGGTTATATATTTTTTCAATTTTAAACCAAACTTGAATTCCTGTCATAGGCTTAACTCGATCATGAGATTTTATGTTTCTTTTTACCTTGCTGACTTTGCTATTATTTTCTTTAAAAATTTTATATTCATATCCATGCCAAAGATGGGCCTGTGGCTTTGTTTTCAACACTGTCTTTTTCGGTTTAATATCGATACTTTAAAAGTCTCTTTTTGTGTTTTCTGTATGATATAACAAAATATTTGATTTGCTTATTTGCAACATAATACTGATATTGGCTTTAGAGCCCTTGTTTTGTTCTGACAGGAACCCCTGTCAGGACTCATGATTCAGGGAGCACACACTGTATGACACTGGTCTAGAAGAGCTGCTGTCCACTGGGGTAACCACCCCCTGCAGTTCCATACAATTCCCCAGATGTGCACAGGCCAGGCACGACCAGGCTCTCAGGGAATCGTCCTCAGACCCCATCCCCGCGTGATGTGCCCGAGCACCTGTGGTCAGCTGTTCCTTTTTCTCCTTTTCTTTCACAATGACTCTTCTCCCACGTTACAGAAAGAAGACAGATTCCTCACTCATTCCCTCTTCCTCTCCTGCATGGCTTTGATGTGTGCAAACCTCTAGGCACCAAATCCAAGTATGTTGTAGAATTTCTGCTTCTAAAGAAGAATCCCGTAAAAGCAAAGAAGAGAAACTTCAGTAAGAAATATCGAAGTGTCAGACTTTATTTGGGCAGGCAAATATGTCACACGTGGGTTCTGTGGCTCTGTCTATACATTGTCATCTACCAATCCATCTGTCTGTGTATATCATCCATGTATGCATGTAGGTATGTATGTATCATCAATTTATGTACATCTATATATGTATCTATCACTGGCAAATAGAATTCAGAAGGGATAAAACTGTTGTGTGGATACCTACTATCATGTTTATTTGAAATAATAAATAAAAGGGTGTAAATCTGATTGATTAGGTAAGCTTGAGAAGGAGGACTTGCCTTGTCAATGAGTCTGTGCAGTGAACATTTTCTATAAAGAATTAGGTAAAAAATCTGCAACTACAATAGTTTGGTAAAACTAGATTTAATTCTCACATTCAGTATATGATAAAGTATACATTCTTTGCAAATATTTAAAATTATAATAACAAATTTTAGGTGTTCAGATAAAAGTGTTCAAGAGGGCAATAGTTTTTCAAAATTAGTTTAGAGGCTATGCAAACATTTGAAAGACTCTGGTCTAGACTATAATTCTATTAATTTATAAATGATGGGGGACATATAATAAATTATGAATATTTTCTGTTCATTAAATCCAGAAATGTGTGCACTTAATTCTGTTCCTCTAGTTATAGGCTTTGCAAAATTCCAAATGGTGAAATTTTAATGCCATCTATGAATCAGAATTTTATTAATTCAGAGAAGCTAACTGCATTAACAAAGTTTCTCCAAAGAAACAGAACCAATGGAAGACATATATATATATGTGTGTGTGTGTGTGTGTATAAAATTCTATATATGCACAAAATTATATACATATACACACACAAAATTATATATACTCATATATACATACATATGTAAACACCTATATATATAAATATATAGAGATAGATTTATTATAAGGGATTGGCTCA
Source organism: Varecia variegata (assembly GCA_028533085.1). Classification (NCBI taxonomy): domain Eukaryota; kingdom Metazoa; phylum Chordata; class Mammalia; order Primates; family Lemuridae; genus Varecia; species Varecia variegata. The sequence goes on from CM052439.1 coordinate 171,810,719, forward strand.
CATGATTATGGAAGCTGGCAAGCTCTAAATCTGCAGAGCTGATGTCCCAGTTCAGGTCTAAAGGGCAGCAGGCTGTTGTAGAATGAGGAAGAGCTGTTGTCTTAGTTCAAACACTGTCAGATGATGGCTTTTGTATTCAGGCTTCTACTGATTGAACGAGGCCAATCCACACTGTGTAGGGCAATCTGCTTTATTCCGTCTACAAATTTAAATGTTAATCTCATACATAAAACACACTCTCAGAAACATCTAGAATAATATTTGACCAAATATCTGGGCACCCTGTGGCCCAGTCAAGGGCCACATAAAATTAATCATCATATTAATTGTATTATACATTGACACAAAATTTTTAGCACTAAGTATCAGGGAAAACATTGGATAAAAGTCAAGAAACCTGAAATTTGGCTCTAGTTCTATCATTTATGAGCAATGACCTTATGTAATCACTAAAGGTTTCTGAGTTTTTTTTCTTCTTCTATTAAAAAAAAGTAAAATAAAATATCTGTCTTCTCTACCCCATAGGAGTGTTCTATAGAGATTGGATATAAATCCAAAATTGGTTTGTACATTTTATTATAAAAATAATAATTATTACTTATCAGTTAAGACACATGCTAATGAGCTCACAGTCTACGTGCTAATACCATGTAGATAAGGCAGTTTTGTTGTAATCTCAGATCAAGAACTATCCCTTCTTACAAGCCAGTCAACCGATCTTCATTTTTACAAGTTCTTGGTAATTAATTTGCTTTGTTTTTTCTTGGTTTCTCTTTCTTTTTCAAGATGAGGAGTATTTACTTTGTTTGGGAATTAATTTTTCACTCAATGACTACCGGGTGATAGTTCTAAACTTCCCAGTGTAGACACAGGAGGTTTTTCTTGGGGTGCAATTTGGGTAGTGGACAATTCCAAAGTCTCAGATCCTCACAAAGTCTGTCAACACAAGTACCTTTCAAATCTGGCACATTTTTTTCCATATAGTTTCTTCAACAAACTTAATTTCTTTTTCCTCTTCTATAATAAAAATGGAGGTGGTAAATTTTCCTGTGTGAAACTTGTCCTGTTTTTGATCTGCATTAGTTGTATCTTTAGCTCCACAAAATCTTTGTTCCTGCACATTCATTCATTCTCTGGCTCTAATGAGCTCTGTGTTAATGGGGTCTCACAGCAAACAGGGCCATGCTCTACTTTGAACAGTGAGGGGTAAAGGTAGAAAATAATGAGTATCTATTTTCAGTTTCACGGTCTATCAGTGTCAATAGGAAGAGAGGGGAGCAGAAAGGGAGTAATGAGGAAAGGACTCTGCCCAGCAGGTTGCAGATTTAATTAATTTACCCCAAGCTAATCTGAAAAGAGTGTAAATGAACTCAAGAGTAAAAGAGCATGCTCCCATTTGTGTGTATATATTTTAATCACTAAGCTTATTTTATCACAAGTTTATTTTAACCCCTTAGAACACTAACCTACTTCATATTAATGTAAATGCTACATAAACTCAAAGCCAAAATTTCTTAAGGGTATGCAATTATTTACTCATGTTAATAAATTCACTCATTCACTTAATTGAAAACTAAATGCTGAGGTTACATATAGAAAACTACAATAAAATGGAGGGATAAGACTCGTAAGTAAGCATTGTTGCAGGAATAATAACATCAGCTTTCCCCGACATGATCTGCCAATCAAACTCAAATGTGACTTTCAGTCAAGTTGATTTTTAATTAATCATTTCTGTGACACGTTAAAGGAATAATATTTCCAGTTAGGACCATGGACTAGCAGTCAGATTTAAAGCTATATGTATTTCAAATAGACCTGAGAAATGAGGAGAAATATAAACGGTACTCTATTAATTCAAAAGAGGAGAAAAGCCAATTTAAATAATATGAGTATCACACAGAGATTTGCAATTGTATTTGCAGATGTTTGTGAGCACCAACCTTCTGAAGTCATAACCAAAGACAACATCAAAGTGAAGCGATAAAGTAATTTATCATGATGACTTAGTGATAGAAGCCGTGGGATATCCAAAACCTCCTTCAGGCCACTTTTCATCTGCATTTCTGACCCTAAACACTTTGCCACAGCCCTGGGTTCCTGGCTCCACATCTGTGTAGAGAAGCTGCCTCCTCAGTCAGCAGAATGATGAAGATTCGTGCTCTTAAAATGCAAAGCAGGGGCCTGTGGACTGGGGAATAGCAGACACACGTGAGGGCAGGGTAGATTTCTAGAAGCAGGAGAATGATTTTAAAATACGTGAACTGAATATTGAGGCCACTGTCCCCTTTACTTTCCAGGCTCTGCAGTTGCACAAAACGCAGCCTCTGGGAAAGAGACAGGAGGACTGACGCTGAACTCCGACCAAAGGGTGACCCAGGGGCTCAGTGCTGGAAGCATAAAATAATCATAAATGATTAAAATAACGATGTCTTTTTGATGAATTGACCTCACTATCTTTAAGGATTGACCTTCTTTATTCCCGATAGTATTTTCTTCTCTGAAATCACTTTGAAATAAATGTGGCCATTCCAGCTGTCTTCTGGTTTACATTAGCATAGTGCACTTTTTCCTCTTCTTTTTATCTTTATGGGTCATTTTATTTAAATATGTTGCAAGTAGCATATCATTGGGTCTTCCATTTTTATCCAATTTGACTGCTTTTCCCTTTAACTTCGGTGTTTACTGACTATTTAATTTAATGTAACTGTTGCTATAGTTAGGTTTATGTCTCTCATCTTATATTTGCTTTCCATTTGCCCCATCCACTATTTGTTTCTTTCCTCCTTGACTACCTTCTTTGCTTATTTCCACAGTCACTTTAGGGTGTGCCGTGGGATACTGTAGTAGTGTGTATCGCAGACACCCTTCAAGTGGCGAATCACCCCTTCATGTATTTAAAACACTCGCAACAGTGTATTCTATTTCTTCCCTCCTGGCCTCTAAGCCATTGTTGTTATGCACTTTAATTTTACTTAAATTGTAAACTCTATGCTATACTTTAATACATTTTGTTTAAACAATCCATTATGTGTTAAAGAGATATAAATAACACTTAAAATAACCTTATGTATTTAATATTTACACACGTGGTTACCATTTCCTGTGTGCTCCGTGGCTTCTGTGGATCCATCCACCTGATATCATTTTGCTAGAACCTTTCTTAACGTCTCTCCTGACCGGCCGGGTCAGGGCCCGAGTTGCTCCATCTGTGGCACTTGGAGGACCAATAAGGGCTGCCATACTCACGTCCTCAACTGCTCTGCAAATTGAACAACTGAGCTGGGGAGTCAGAGACCAGTTGTTCCTCCCTTCTCTGTCGTGAGTGGGGATTTGGGGCCGATTCCCTTTGACGCTGTAAGTGTTTTACCCATGGACCAATCAGAGGACAATGCTTTCCTGAAATATTTAAACTTTACAAACATTGATTTCTAAATGAATAATATGTGGAACTTTCTCTTTAAATTATTCCTTATATGTTAGTAGTGACTTGAAAAAGAACAAAGGAAGGATGCTAGGTGTAGATATTTCATAAACTTTAACAGTACAGAAAATTAGACTCTTTTGTTTCATTTGGATCCATATTCTATGAAAATCCTCTGCCTAGAAAGACCTCCCCAATTCAGTCCGTCCCTCTGTCTTTGACACCTTGCTCCCTCTCTGTCACCAAACTTGCCTTGGGCTCTGAGGTGCTTCCTGGACTTATTAGATCCCCGCTCCCCCCTGCACATCCTAATGTCTCTCTTTGTCCCTCATGCTCTCGCTGATCGCTGCAGGAGATGGCGTGCCTGCTGCCTCTGCTCTACATTATATTCAGTTTGTCTTCTATTTATTTGCTGTTGAACAACTCAGTAACCGTGCGTTAGGTGTACACCTTGCAACTCGATGGGCTACAAATGACTGCGTTCCCTGCCCTGGTGAGGAGGAGGAGGAGGTAAGCAGCTAGCAATGTGGGAGGGTTCTGCAAGGAGGGGGGTCTGGCAAAGGTGCGTCTTTCCCCTGAAGTTTGTGGGGAAAATCCAAAGCAGGGTTAAATGGAGACTGGAGCAGCAGGTGGGCAGCTGAACTCAGCAAGGTGCAGAAGAAGGCGAGAGATCACCAACAAAAGGGGCGAGGGGGTGGATGGAAGCTGAAGTTCAGAATGAGCAATGGTGAGGGTAGGTCAGTGAGAACCAAGACCTGGATGATGAGAAACTTGACGGCTGAACCCTCACAGGGTGTCACACCTGCTCTATAGCTTTGAAACAATTTCTGTGGGTGTGGGTGTTAATTACTGTATTATTGTCCTGTGATTGCCATAATAAATTACCACAAATGTGGTGATTTAAGTCAACATAAATGTGCTTTTGCACAGGTCTGGGGGCCAGAAGTTTGCAGTCAAGGTGTTGGCAGGTCAGTTCCTTCTGGAGCTTCCAAGGGAGAACCTGCTCTGTCCCCCTTGCAGTCCTTGGAATTCATGGGCTCGGAGAAGCATCACTCCAACCTCTGCCTCCATCTTCATACAGCCTTATTCTCTGGATTTAGGCCTACCCTAAATCTGGGATGATTTTATTTTGAGATCCTTAATTTCATCTGCAAAATCCTCTTTCCAAACTCACCTTCACAAATTCCAGAGTTGAGAACTAGGACAAATATTTTTTGGGGGGAGCCACCATTGAACCCAATGCAATTATGCAATTCAAGACACCGTTCTAAACACTCCATGCGTATGAACTCATTTAATTCTCTTATCAATACTAGGTCTTTGAAGTATGTGTCAGTATCTCGACCATTTTATAAACAAGGAATCTGAGGGGAAGGATAAGTAATCCTCCCAAATTCCCACAGCTGTCAGTGCTAGAGCTGCACTTGAACCTAGGTAGACAAATCCCACAGTCCACATGCTCAGGCACTGTGATTTATAGAAAACATTAGACACTTCTGAGCTTCCAATTTCCACATGTAAAACAGAGACAGTAACAGTACAAATCTAACAAGGTTACTGTGACATAATGTGTGTGAAGACCCTGGCTTGTGGAAAGATGCTACAGTTTTAATTACTGATGCTAATATGAGAGCAAAGAGCCTCAGATCAAGAAGCAGCTGGGGCAGGTCATGCAAAATTCCAGAAATATTTGACTTTCATGGACTCACAGGTGTGGTGCAGAGAGCTGGCTGCAATGACAGGGCCAGACAACAGGGGCCACTAGAATGGAAGCTTCCTGAAGACAAAGACACTTTCCGCACTTGTCACCAGCACCCAGTGTGATGCCCACCACAACGTCTGCCCTTAACAGTGTGTGCAGAGTGAATGAGTGAGTGACAATATGCTTTTTGGAAGTGGGCACTGTAACAGTCATTTCTCCTGTGCCCCTCTTCCTTGCCAGTTCCCCCCCTCCAAGACTAAGAACAGCACTAGCCACAGGTAGGAATTCATTTATGCAGGTCTTTGACTTCTCTCTCATGCATTCTTCTGTGGCCCATAGATCTAAGGTGACTAGATATAACACACTTCTCTATAGCTCATTGTTCTCATCAGCCCTGCTTCTTCAAGGTCAAGGTCAGCAGAATTCAGCAAGAGTTATTTATGCATACTTTTGCTTTTTGGGAGCAGAAGCATGGCAATCCCATCATCTCCTAGCTCTAGGTGGAAAATCTTGCATTAGAATGAAGATTCTGGAGCAAAAACAGTGGGAACAGACCTTCTGGTGAGGCACGTGGATGTGGTGGAAGGCATGTGGGCATTGTAGTGGCCAGAGTGTGGCTTGGTAAACACAATTCATAGGGTGCTGCATGTGTGCCAGGCACTGTGCTACATTGTGGAAGCAATATGAATGATGATGAAAAATTTATATATGTGTATATATATATATATGTATGCACACACACACACAGGTACAGATATAGATAGATGACAGATAGACATAAATAGGTGGATAGATTTAATTCTCACTATGCCACTTAATATCTGTGGAAACTTTTGTTAGCTCTAACAACACTCTAAGCCTCCATTTCTGGATAAAACTAAGTTAAATATTTATAGGGTTTCTGTGAGAAACGAAATAATAATCCATGCATAATATCTGTGTATATTGACTATATATATGTGAGTAAATATCTATCTATCTATCTCTCTAGAGAGAGAGAGAGAGAGAGAGGGGAAAGAGAGAGGCAGAAGAGGCCGAGACAAAGAAGGACAGAGGAGATAGAAACAGTGACAGGGGCACGCAAGTAAGCTGGGACATGACAGATGACAGATTTGCCTTGCCCTCCTTCTTAGCTCCTGAAATGCAATGCAGTGATAGCTACTGTTTATCTTTTTTGTCATGTAAGTCCCAGATTTCTCTGTAGCAAACTCTCAACCTGTGGCATCATCTTTGGACCAGGATCTGGCCATCTGCCTTACTACGTGCCCCTGAATGACATCTGAGCTCTCCAATAGCCTTCATTGCTCATGATCCTTCACCCCTGCAGGGAAGCATCTGCTACCACATTCAATGACCAAAGCCCACTGGGCTGACCCAGGAGCAGATTTCGTGCCAGCTCTTTCAGACCTCCGTGGCCTGGCCTGGGAGCTGTCATAGATGGTAATAGTGCTCAGCTGCAGCCATGGTCCCATTAAAGACTGAGCCCTAGAGATGAAAATTCCTGGATGCCGTAGCAGTCTCTACCTCAGACACGAACTCTGGGCTGTGATATGACTCTTCATGCTGCTTTCACAAGCTTAATGATGCTGTAGCATCTCCCACCTGAAGGTATGGCTAATTATGCCGCTGAGATGCATGGCCATATTTCAGGTAAGTGAGTTCATTTGCTAGTTTGTAAAGAAACACAATTAGTAAAATAAGTCACGCATGTAATAATTTTTTGCAGGTCAACTTCGAAATGATGACTGTTTTGACCGATCTGCTCTGAATAAAATAAGGAAACCAGTTCATGCTGAACTACCCATACATGGAGGTGATGAACATATGTTTCTAATTTTGAGCTGATAGAAAAGTGAAAATAAACAAATTTAACAAATCTTAGTTCTTGACAACCACTCACAGGATGGTTCAGCTAAGAAATGAGCATATGGTTCAGGGAATAAAGAAACTGTCTGACTCGGTGTAAAAGTGATGCTTCTGGGTTCAGAGTTTCATGAGTGCAGTGAGCTCACTCCTCCTGTGACCAGGGTCCAGTCTTGAACTTTTCCTGCGGATTTTCCCATCAGTAGACGGGATACTGCTTACCCGGGGAGTGGAGCGCTAGGAGGATAGAATGGGCTTCCTCATTATTTTACATCACACGCCAAGTTGATGAGTCTCACAAGGAAAGCGTTAGGTCTCTTCAGAGCCGCTCCATCTGGATATGCTCAGGTAGCTTGATTTGCTTCAGTAGGTGGAGTGTGGTGGGAGATGGGTGTTGATTTCCATCTGCCCAGCAAGGAAGCGTTGGCTCCAAGAAGAGGAGGGGGTTGTTCCTGATACTTGGCGTCTTTTTCAGCCATGCCTGAGTTAGCTCCAGCTGCTATTACAAAGTGCCACAGACTAGATGGCTAAAACCACAAACATTTATTTCTCACTGTTCTGGAGGCTGGAAGTCTGGGATCAGATTGGCAGCGCGCTCAGGCTCTAGTGAGGGCCCTCTACCGACTTGCAGGTCCTGCCTTCTCCTTGTGTCCTCACAGTGCAGAAAGAGACTCCACTGGCTCTCTGTCCTCTCCTTGTAAGGGCACTGATCCCACCCATTAGGGCTCCACCCTCATGACCTAATAATTACCTCCCAACATCCAAATACTGTCACCCCCAAATACCATCACATTGGGGATTAGATTTCAACATATGAATCTGGGGGAGAAACAAACCTTCAGACTGTAATCAGCCACATTTGTCTTACTATGGTCAGACTATGGGAAATCTACTTCCCTTCTTGGCACACCTGTTTTTCATTCCTAAGCCTGTGTACATAACACTTACAAGAATCAAGCTTGTCCTTCCATTATAATTTGTAAAAACAGCACTGGTTTACAGTTTCTATGATGACCGAAAGGCATCTTACCAAATCCAGAGCATGACATCAACTTTAATGTCTCAGATTGTGTGTTCTGAAGGAAAAGGCACCACACAGTGGGACACCGGGCTTGGTGCAACCTCAAACACAACGGGTAAAACCAGAGAAAGCTCCTTAGTCTCAAAAGGCCTCTGCTTGCCCATCTTTAAATGAACTGAATGGAAGGGATAATCCTCAGGATCTGGGGGGTTGATGAGGATGAGGGATGAATGCCTGTCGCTTCTGGACAAAATCTTATCAATCCACAGATAAAGGAACTTAGATTCCATGGAGAGGCCCCATTCTAGGGGAAAGCTCTTATAGACATCGGCCTAGGCAAAGAATTTATGAAGAAAACCCCAAAAGCAATCACAGCATCAACAAAAATAAATAAATGGGAACTGATCAAATTAAAAAGTTTCTGCACAGCCAAAGAAACTATCACTAGAGTGAATAGAGAATATGGACATATTTACAATGTTATACTCCTCTATTTAGTCACTCTTTTGTATAATTTAATTGACTTTCACAATTGATTCATAAATAGTTCTGTTCCTAAATTAATCCTAGGTAGGTTACAGACTAATGCTAATGCAAATATTATCTTAGTTTCAATTACATTTCCCATTATTATTGTTAAAATAGTGAAGGTTTTTTCCTGTCTTTATTGAAATATAATTGGTAAATAAAATTGTATATATTTAAGATATACAATTTGACATATTAAATGTCAAACTTTTAAAAGAAATCTTTGATATCTCAATAATAAAAAAAAATTTAAATCAATATACCAAAGATTTATCTTCACTGTCCTGTTCATCTCAGCATTATTCACAACAGCTAAGATATGGAAGCAACCTGAGTGTCCTTCAACAGATGAATGGATAAGGAAAATGAGTATGTATACACAATGGAATACAAAACAGTCTTAAAAAAAGAAGGAAATTCCATTATTTGTGACAACATGGATGAACCTAGAGGACTTTATACTAAGTGAAATAAGCCAGGCACAAAAAGACAAATACAAATACTGTGTAATCTCACTTACATATGGACTGGAAAGTGGTCAATCTCATAGAAACAGAGAGCAGAAATGTAGTTACCAGAGGCTGTAGGAGGAGGAAGAATGGGGAAAGGGAAGATGTTGGTCAAAGGGTACAAAGTTTCAATTACATTGGAGGAATAAGTTTTAGTGATCTATTGTACAGCTTGATGACCACAACTAACAATAATGCATTTTATATTGCAAAGTTGCTAAAAAGAAATAGATTTTAAATGTTTTCACCACAAAGAAATACATCAGTGATGTGATGGATATATTAATTAGCTTATTATGTTAATTTAATCTTTCTACAATGTACACATATACCAAAACATCACATATACCATGGATACACAAAATTATTTGTCAATTTTAAAATAAACAATTTAAAAAAATAATTATTTAGAAATTAAACTATAGAGAAAGTAATAGAATCAATCTTCATTAAAGGCTGGCTTTTAGCACCAAAGCTATCAGCACCCAATCTAGTGGATTAAAAAGGCTGAGAGTCTTCCTGGCATCAACCCCAAACCAAATATTGCTGCTTCCCTCAACAAGTGTTAATAAGTCCACATTTCACAAATTGGTTTAAATTTTGTTGAGGCTATTTATATTTCAGACTTATGCAGAAAAACAAAATAAACTTAATTAATTTCCTTTCAGCCATAAAAATGATTGCTTTGATTTTCTTTCTGTAATTCACTCTGAAAAACAATCATGGAACTAGAGACTTAAGGAATTTGAGAGTTGTTTTCTACTTCCTTTTCATTGAAAACAAACTTTCCCTACACTTTCTACTTTAAAATATTTATTATAAGAACAATGTTGGGGAACTCATATGCAAGATTTATTCTAAAGCTACCATAATTAAGACAGACTGATATGAGATAATAGACACATCAGTAGAATACAGGAGAGGTGAGAAATAAGTCCATGTACATATAGCCAATTGATTTTTGAAAAAAAATGTGTAAAGCCAAATTAATTGAAAAAGAATAGTCTTCAACAAATGGTGTTCATATCAAACAAATGGATGTCCATATACAACAAAATGAATCTAGACAAAGACCTTGCACCTTTCAGAAAAGTTAGCTTGAAATAGAACATAGATATAAAGTAAAATGCAAAACTACAATTTCTAGAAGAAAACATAAGAGAAAAATCTGCATGACCTCAAATTTCTTGAGTATTAAATACAACACCAAAGCAAAAACCATGAAAAAAAAATATGTTGAATTTTATTCAAATTAAAAATGTCTGCTCTTTTTACAGGTGAAATAAACACCTGTAAAAGAATAGAAAGACAAGCCATGGACTGGAATAAAATACCACAAAGCACATACCTGATAAATGAGTGGTATCCAAAATATATAAAGGATTTTTACAATTTAACAATAGAAAAAACCCAATTAAAAATGGACAAAGATCTGAACAGATACCTCATTAAAGAAGATATGGAGATGGAAAATAAGCTTATTAAAAGACGCTGAATACAATTTCTCATCAGTGAAATGAAAATTAAAACAATGATATACTACTACTCCAACCTAGTAGAATGGCTAAAATAAAAGACTGCTGACAAGGATGTAGTTTGTGGAAATGCAAAATGACACAGCCACTTTGGAAGAAAGTTCGGCAGTTTCTGAGAAAGCCAAACGTAGTCTTACAATGCAATCTAGAAATTGGGCTGATTTAAAATTTAGAGCCATACAACATCAGCACAGGAATGTTTATTGCGGTGTTACTCATAATCACCCAAACCTGGAAACAAGATCCTTTGGTAGGTCAATGAATAAACTAACGCTGGTAGGTCCACACAATGGAATACTATTCATCAATAAATAGGAATGAGCTATCAAACCATGTAAAAATGATTATATCTTAAATGCATATTGCTGACTAAAGTAAGCCAATCTGAAAGGTTATTTACTGTATGATTTCATTTATATCATGTCCAGGGAAAGGCAAAAATGGTAAGCAGATGAGCAATTGTCAAAAGTGCGGGATAAGGGGAGTTGAATATGTGAAGCACAGGGGAATTCTTAGGGCAATGAAGCTATTCTGTATAGTATTTTAATGTTGGACAAGTGGGAATATGCATTTGTCAAAATCTGTAGAACTTTACACAAAAACGTGAACCTTAATGTATTCAAATTTTAAGAAATCATTTAGGTGGTCAGGGGATCCCAGGATGGATTACAGAATATGACCAAAGAATCTAGCAGTACTACAAATGTGTGAAACATGCTCACTTAAGAGACTGAAGATAAAAGGTGCTGACCTAGATAACTTTGAAAATGAGTGAACTCTGTAAGATTAAAGATAAAAGGCACTACACATAAGCACCTTTCTCTAACTGATAACATTTTCCACAGAGATACACATTAACCTTTTGTATCAGTGTAAGATACTCTAAATTAAAAAAATTTTAAAACAAGCATTATTCCAAGTGTCCAGTAGACATCAATGAAACACAAAATTTTGAGTATCTTCATTACACAACAATCTGAAGCAATTTAAGTTTTTATTTTTATTTAGCAAATCATAATTGTATATACTCATGGGGTACGATGTAATGTTTCATTACATATATATGTCATGAAATGGGTAAATCAGGCTAATTAACTTATCTATTGCCTCATATTTCTTTGTGATAACAACATTTAAAATCCACTCTTTTGGCAATTTTGAAACACACAATGCATTATTACTAACTATAGTGAACTTACTGTGCATTAGATCAGCAAAATGTATTCTTCCTACCTAAAAAAAGTTTGTAACCTTTGACTAATATCTCCCCTGTCCCCATTCCCCGACCCCGGGCCCCAGTAGCCACCATTCTACACTGTACTTTTATGAGTTCCTCTATTTTAGGTTCCATTTATAAGTGAGATCATGCTGCGGTATTTGTCTTTCTGTGCTTGACTTGTTCCATGTAGCTTTAGCTGCTAGTTCTCCCATCCTCATTGAACTCCTTCGAGTGATTCTGTGCTCACCCTCCACAATGAGTTGGGATCAGTTCTTGGTCTTTGCTCCAGCCACTCTCATACCTCAATCCAGTTCCCCAAAAACATACTGCCCACTCTTCTTACCAGTCTGAATCAACTGTATGGTTAAATGACTCTCATTCTCCCCAAAGCCTTTTTCTGATTGCTCCAGCCCCAACTATCACCCCTTTTCTTAATGCCTAGATCTGCTCTCTCCAATACAACATCCACTATCCATATGTGGCCCTTGGTCTAAATTGAAATGTGCTGTAAGTGTAGAAAACAAACTGGATTGAGAAGATTCCATTAGAAAAAATAATCTAATTTATAATTTTAAAGTTATTATATGCTGAAATGATCATAGTTTCAATATATAAGGCTGAGGAAATAATAACATTAAAATTAATTCTACCTGTTTCTTTTTACTTCTTCCAAAAATTTTTTCTTGCTCTAGAAAATTTTAATTTTATATGTGTATGTGGCTGCTATTATATCTTTATTGTACATTCTAGAACATACATTCTACCCATTGCAAAATAGCTTATATATTTTTTTCAGGGGTTGTTATGCTTCCTAGTCACACCATCTTTGTCTTTGCTGTTGGAATCAATAGACCACTTCTGAAAGAGGGAAGCCAGCCTGGGAATCATCTGCTCTCTCAGCACACAGCTTGGGACTGCTCTGCTTTCCAAAGGCCTGTGGTCTTCCCTGAGGAACCTGCAACTTAAAGATTCTGAGCTAAAAGTTTTCTATCGTCTGAGAATCCATGAAAAACTCTCATCAAATATAGGAGATAAAATAATATCAGAAGATACCAAATAAAGCATCCAAACATTTTCAGCCATTTTGTTATTTCAGGGAACAATTTGTAGGTTCCAATTCAAACATTTACATGTCAAAATAAATATCCAAGAGTTTCTATTAATAATTATGCATTTGCATTCAAGAGGCATTTCATCACATTTTAAGGTAGGGATATGTTTCCCTTTTTGAACCTGTATTCAGCAAGTATGCAATTTTTATTTGGCTGTTTATAGATCCTGGGCATAATTTATAAAGGGAAGTGAGAAAAATAAATGATAGGAAATTATAAACTATTTCCTTGGGACAGAAAAAAAAATAGAACAGAACAAAACAATGCAACCAGAGATAATATGCCATATGTTTCTCCACAATGTTAGGTCATTGGACTATTAGTCTATAATAAAAATATGCTAAGATTCACCATTAGTAAATGATGAGGGTTTTTTTTTTTTCTTGTTAATCTAGATCCTCTTTCCCCCACATGGAAATTAAATCTCAAGGATTTCAATGAGAAGCAATTTTGAATAAAAAAAGAAGGTACTTTATCTTCCTCAGAGAAGCTGTCACACAATTCTCTGCTTGAGCAAAAAGCTCATTATTTGTAGTGAATTATTTTTAGTGTAGATTTGAGTTTAGAGGTAGTTAAATACAACTTTTTAAAAATTTGAAGCTTTTGATTTTACTTACTCCTTAGATTCTTATTCTTTTCAGGATCATGAAGAGAGGAAAAAGTTAAGTATATAACTTGTGTCTCATACATCATTGTGTTCCAAAAGATAGTTTTAAGTGTTTGTGGTTTTCTAAATCATACATGTTTGAGATTCTGAGAAAACAATAAAACTTATCCAATCAACAGCAGCGATTTGTTAAGTATCTACTACGTGCCAAGTGTTGTGTTGGATGCTGGGTTACATTACTGAACAAGAATGTCCTGTCTTTCTGGAAGACACAAGCCTGTAGTTACCACAAAGCTCAATCATGTTACAGTGGAGGTATTTAATGTTATAATGGAGCATGTTTAGGTACCTGAACCACAGGTGGAGGATATGGGCAGGAGAGGATTGTTCCAGGCAGAGAAAGTGGCAAAGACCTATAGGTGACAGATAGCACAACACCTTTGGGAAAAATGAAGGAATAAACCCTGATCCTGGAGGAAGAGCTGCAAGAATGAGAGTGGAGGGGCCAGATCTGGAGGACTTGTAGGCCAGGAGCTTTGTTCATCTTCTACAGGGCGATGGGAGGCTATTTAAGAGTTTAAGTAACAGAATAGCGTTTATAAACATCACTCTGACTACAGAAACTGGAGGGGCAGCACAGGAGGCAGGAGACAAGTCAGAAAGCTGGATCCACAGTTCAGAAAAAAGATGATCCCAAGCTCTACTAGGAATAGAATGAAAAAAAAATATATACAAGATATATTCCAGAAGTAAAGCTAAGCATATTTAGTGACTATTGAATGTTGGTAATAAAGGAGCAGCCAGTACAGTTGTTCATGTTGTGTACTGAGAAACCCAGGAGTGCTATTGCCATCACATCTACATGAAAGTCTCTTGAAGAAGTTGGCAATATGGACAAACAGTAGAACTCAATGATGAAAGAATGTGTCCAGACCTCTATCTTGGGCAAATGGGAAGTTGTTGTTGTAAGGTAGGAAAAAAATTGAGATTCCTAATGGGATTGGGGAGAGGAGAAGGCAGTGATGAGGGGAAATGATGAGATGAATGTCAAACAGTTTGAGTTTCCATGGAGATGGGCAAGAAAGAAAGGAATATACAGTGAATTGAAGATGAAGTAGAAAGTGCAGAAATGGAAGCAGAAGGTGGAGACAGTTCTTTTGTACAGTTTTGCTGTGAATATTAAGGCAGGCTATTAGAGAAGAAATTAGGGTAATGGGAGGTATTGAAGATCCAAAAAGAAATAGTATGTGTTTCTTAGAAGAATGAGCAATAGGCCGTGGCACACAGTGGAGGCAATTAGTTTCCTATAGGAAGAGGTGAACCCTTTTCATTGCAATAGGAGAGTATGTTATCTCATGTATTTTCAATATAGTTTTCACTTGAGTTAGCTCAGAACTCAGGAGTATGTAAACTGATAAAACTCAACGTTCAGAGAAGAAATTCAAAAACCATCTTGAAAATTCATATGTTCCCCAACACAATTACCATTTCATCACTTTTTGGAGAAATTCTCTTTATCTTCTCAATTTACCTGTTCAGTGGCTTATACCATTTTAATACTAATGGTACAGAAAAAGTGTCATAGGTGTAGAAGTAAAAGAACATCAGTCTTTGCCCAAATAAGCTGTAAGAATCTGTGAAGTCTAATCTAGAAGCAATAGCTGGATTCTTGAAAGAACAGCTCTTTGCTGAAGATCTGCATCCCAGCTGCCTGCAGTCCAGTTGGAAATGTTTACAGGTGCTTAGGGAATCTTGGCTCAAACTAGTGTGGGTCTGGTTCAGACTTTACCTCTGGCACTTCTGCCACTCAGCCAGTTGTGTGGAGTGCCACCTTCCTTCTCAGGGAGGTTACAAGTATCTTGAGACATTACCTAACCCAGTGGAGAATCCGAACAGTGTTTCTGGTTTCACTCCTGATGGTCCATGAACTGGCATCACACTGGCGTCTGTTGAGAAGGAACTCTCCAGACACAATGAAAATACAGTAGCACAGCCCCTGGACTCAGGAGCGGGCACTTACTCCTGCGGTTGGGAGGATACATGGTCTGTGTTTGTTGAGCATGTTGTCCTCTCTGTGTTGTCCTTGCCTAAGTTCCTTGTCCTAGGTCCCGAGGGGCCCTTCTCTCATATCTTCTATCTCACACCCCCCTGTCCCCAGCCAACCTGAGAAAGAGTTTTCCAGTCCTGTTTAGTAGGATGTTGCTCCCATATTTTGGGTCTGTCTCAGGGCCCCTTTCCATGTCCCTTAAGAGTTTAAGATATTGAAACTCAAAGTTGAATAAAATATTCTTTTTGCCTTCCTTTTCTGTTGTCACATTTCTCAGGTATACAACGAGCTTGGAATGAGGGCTAAAAGAAAGGGAACATCGAGAAAGAATTAAGAAGGATGAAACAAAATGTTCTACCCCCATTGCATGCTCTTGAATTCCTTCGCTCAGTGTGAGCTAGGCAGGCATCCCCTGCACGGTATAGTCTAGAGGCTGCCCAGAGCCTGTGTAACCTTCTAAAGCAAAGAGATGCCCTGAGAGGGAGCAGGGTCTTCTCCCTGCACAGGCTGTGTCGCAAGGTGCACACTCTGGGGCTGGGGAAATGGCCGGCGGGACAGGGTCTCTACAGACCCAGTCGCCACCCTTCCTAAGGGTGATCGATGGCTGCAGTTTCTCAGGAAGCAAAAGGATTATTCTCATAAGACCACAGTCTCTGCTTCAGACTCCTGCTTTACGTAGGACTTTTGGGGACCCATGATCTGCAGGGTCTGCCACTGGCATTTGAGGTGCAGAGAATTATGAGATACAGTCATTGCCTTCACCAAGCTTCAAGCCCAAGGGTCAAAAGTCAATATTGAATAATTGTACAAATAACATACCCTGTTAGCACTGTGGGGGTGCAATGAGGAAGTCTGGGTGACGTCCACTAGTCTGGGAGTTCAGGAAAAGGCCACAGAGAAACCGACAATTCGGGTGAGAGTGGGAGTCAGTGAGAGTCAGCTAGGCAAAGAAGGAGGGAAAAACAGTCCCAGGATGCCTTAGAACAGGAAGAATTTAGGCCAGTTTGCCAAAGTCAAGCAGCATCAGCCTGACAGGAGGGAGGGACATCAGAAGAACACGGAGACCTGGAAGTCTCCTAGCATGGGAGATTGTCTTCGAGGGGAGTAGACCAATACAGCTCGCTCATTCGTGTTAACAGTCCCTTGGGAGAACCCAGTCTCATGGCAACACCTAAGTCTGGGAGATGTAGTCTAGGTCTGTGCTAAAGAAAGGAGAGTGGATTTTTAGGGGTATATTGGACAGTATTTATGGGATTTACAGGTAGTCCATCTTTGGAAATTACTCTCGAAGACTAGTCTTCCAGTTAGTTGGATTCCATCACTATCCTCACCTCTCTGGGCCCCTAATCACGAGGACCAGTTGTTCTACTCTCTAGTCCTCCAGTACTTCCAGCTTTTGATTTGTAAATGAATATCTTGGCTCAAAAGAAAACAAAAATAACTTTAGCTAACGGCTTCTAGGAGCACCTTGGACATCACAAATATACCCAGTTAGGTGGCACCCTCCATTTTCCTACTAAATTCCAGGTATCAAACTTTTACCATATTTAGCTTTAAAAGCACATTACATCTGACAATCATTAATTAAAGTTCATCTCACCTGCTCTCTATTTACTATCCTTGCACTATAGTCTGCAAATGCCATGAGCCTTGAATGAAAAAGTCTCATCGCATTTCTCTATGTGAAAACTATTCGTTAAAAGATTTCTGAGGTCCTTTATAATTCTATGAACCCATCAAACAAGTGTAATTTTTAGTGTAAATAAGATTTGGGGGGAAAATACTAAAAACACACTAAGCTGCTATTAATAACCACTTTGACTCTTCCCACTAGTTTACTGCATCTCACATTAAATCTGTGTAAAATCCTTACACTGTTAATGTCCTGAAACTGATGCAGTCTATTCCTGAATACATTAAACATATAGCTTTGGGTCTTAATCTAGAAAAAATATTGTCCTCTTTTTTATTTGAATGGGTTTTCAAACTTAAGTAAAAGGCCATCTTAATTTAAGATTAAACTAGTATGTAAATATATTTCTGCAGACTCCTCTCAGGTCTGCGCATTTAATCTTTTTGAGTCTGGCTTTTAAACTGGGTTAATAGAAAACTAGAGACAACGCAATACAGCTTGGAGAACTTCCCATTTGCTTAATTACTTAAAAAATGCTAAATTAGAATCTGTTTCTTTATGGAGATGAGAAACTACACTTTGATGAAGTCAAGAGTGTATTAAATCTGGTTTTGTTAGACAGTACAAGGTAAACACTGGTTTGTATGGGCACTTGTTGTTGTTTGGACTGAGAGAATTTTGCTGAAAGACATTTATAAACTTAAAACTATTTTACCTTGAAAAAGAAAAGCTCCACAGCATGGTAATTCTATCAAAATATTCCAACCAGTCAATATTGTATTTTTTCCCTTGAGAGAAGGGTAAACACGAGCAATACTTAAAAGTGAAACAATTTTTTTCATTGTAAATGTAAAGTTTAGTACCTAAGAGTGTTATTTTAAAAAAAATCAAAGATTTCAAGTTTTGTGTGTTTATCTTCTCAATAAATAATTCAGGGAAAGAGAGTTTCCAGGAAAAGAGAGTTTTCAGAGAAAGGTAGGTTAAGGAAGGTTTACTGAGTGTTTTATGAAAACAGTGTTTGCAAAACTTTTGAAAATAGTTATTTGAAAGAACCATTTATTGTTTTGTTGAAAGAAGTTACAATACATTCTTATATTAGACTACAAGGCTCACTCTCCAACTTGCTGCCACAGATTCTAAAGCAGAATTCATATAATTAAGTGCTCTTCAAACAAAATAAGTTTTGCTTTTCAAGTCGTTTCCTTCTTTTTGAAGAGTTTGCAATATGTCTGTCTCACGCAGATGCCTTCATTGTATACAACAGAGTCGCTATACTAAATCAACTCCAGACATTTGGGGGTCTTCTGTGTGGTTCACTGTCAATGTCTGGTGTTGCTGCATCCACCTGACAGCCCTTTAGCTGGGGCCCATATGCCTTTGGCATCTTTGTCACCTGGACCACTGACCTTCTGGCATCCTCCTGCCTGCCCTGAGACCAAGTTGCAGAGTTCTACTCTTCACTAGTGTGGATGCATGTATTTCACTTGCGATGCGAAATTTATTGGGCCAATGGTAGACCTTCACAGGGGTTTTAGGGGGTGCTGAGGATCTGAACTCGGTGAATCAGGAAGTGAGAGCATGAAGGGGTGGTGACAGAGGACAAAGGTCACTTTGGTGGAGGTCTCATTAAGGTCAGAGAATTCTGAACATGGGAAGAGTATGTGGCCTCAAATGAAAGTAGGCGACACCAGAGAGCAGGTGGCTTGAAATCGATGTTTCAGGCACAGCCTCATTATTGATCCCGACATGGTGAGTGGGGGCTTGCTGGGACGGGTGGGGAAGAAATATTGAGCTAATTAGGCTGAAGGACCAAGCGCTCCAGGGGTCCTACCCACTTGTCACGTAGAAGTCGTGGTCACCAAGTGTGGTGATGATGTCAAGGTGGGGTGGGGGTGGCCAGGAAGTGGCAGGAGCACCTGGATGAGGTGGCAAAGGCTGGTGAAGATAAGGGAGGTCCTGAAAGGACTCGGGCATCCCCACAGCTGGAGAAATAAAGCCATACCCGGACCTTTTAACTTTTTCAGTTGACTCATTTGTTAGAAGATAAGATGACAAAAATAACTACTCTAAATTGTGAAAAAAATGTACAGAAAAAAATGAAAGAACCTAAAAGCGGGACAATAAAGTGCAATCCTGGAAATTAACTGGACGACATAGCAGCTGGTTAGTCGGTCTGTGGGAAGCTTGTTCGTACTTCAGAGTGAGAGAGCGTTTTTTGTTTCACAAACATTCACATCCTTTCCTTGAAAGAAAGGATGGGAGTCCCACATTTCTTTTTTATGTCTTCCATTCTTGGCTTTTCTTTACATTTCCTCATCATTCCCAGTTATCTCACCATCAGGGGCACTGATGAGACAGACTCAGTTCTCCCGGGATGACACGTAAAGTGACTTCACGAGTAGACCTTCCCCAGGCTCTGCCCACACCCGCTTCGTGATCGGTGGCTCTGAGTTCTGAACATGAGGATGAAGATCGTGACGTGGGGCACTTTGCTTGTTCAGGGCCGTTGACATGAAATATGAGAAACTAAATTTTGACCTCATTGCCACAAGCCACCTGGGTTCACTCTTCCTTCGAGTTATGTGTGTTTATCCATTTTGAGCAGGAAACTGGAAGAAAATTGTATAAACTCAGCACTGGGGTGGGGAAAGACATCCTTGTTGAAAATTTCCAGCATCATTTATCCTGATAAGGAGATATTGCTCTTCTTACCGCAATAATAAACATTATTTATATGTCTAAAATACAGACACAAAAATAGTCTAGCATTCAAAAAAAAAGATACCACTAGTGACAGCTAATTAAGTTGTTAGCACTTTCTATTATAGGATCACAACACAATGGCAATACTGATGTAGTTTCCACAAAGTTTAAAACTATACTTTATATAAATCTCAAGACTGGACAGTAAAACATATTACAATATGTATAAAAAGAAACAGGAAGCAGAATCCTAAACATCTAGCAGTAGTAATGCCTGTGCGAGTTGCAGTCTAACTCAGCATCACCTTTATCCAATTGTCACTGGGTGATTCAGCCCGTTACTCCAGAACAAATGCAGAAAGGACAACAGGATTAAATGGGTCAAAACCAAACAAATCTCTACCCTGTACAAGAGGAAAAGTGGAAACTGTTGATTGGTTGGTTGGTTGGTTGGTTGGTTTTTAAATATTCACTGATGACAAATTTCTTCTATGAAGGACAGAATTTGGAATAAATTATGCCATTTATAACAAATTGCTTTTATTAGAGCCAGGCGGAGAAAATCATGTTTTCAAGAAGTGAAGTAAGGTTTTTGTTTCTGTAAGATTTGACAATGTATGAAGCCAGTTAATTTTTACTTTTTTAAAAAGAGGCTCACGTGCCTTGGTATCTATTCACTAGCATGTATGAGAAATGATGAACTACTTATTGCTGACAGCTATAAAGAGAGTTAGAAATGGTTCCATTTAAGTTACATAAATAACTTTTATAGTGCTTTTTTGTTGAAGAAAAATCGTGTTGAGCATTTTTGTAGTGCTATTTTAATTAGGGACGCTTTCAAAATTAAGTAGAGCACTCAAAGAATAAGTCTGTGTTGTATAGTACAATTAACTGAGTTCTTTAACAATATTAGTGTCCTGAGAACTGTTGATAATATTTTGGAATAACATATATATTGACTATATGCAGACAATGGTTCTATTGCACCAAAATTACAATTATGATTTATGGAATTAAATGTATCCAAAACTGTTGACTTTTTTGAGAGACTTAAAGCATGCCTCATTAATCTGAGTTTTACTAATACTTGCACAGACTAAACATATTGAGTAATTGATAGATAAATCAAATTAACAACCTTACCTCTTCCATATGGAATTCTAGTTATAATAAAAGCCATTACATTTATTATTCTAATATGGAAACAGAGGAAAACATATGAGCACTGTTGGCTATTTAAATTATTGAATTTTAGATATGTTTTTCTCATGTATTGATTCTAGCTTTTCCTGATGGCTTTTCTTTATGTCTCTGTGCAATTCCCTGGGACTTAATAAAGCCATTGCTCTGGTAAGGAATTTCAATATCTCAATATCCTATCAGGTGAAATTAGCATTTTCACTGATGCAGGCATTTGTCAAAATTCAACAAATGTACACTTAAGATTTACACATTTAATTGCATGAAAACTGTACGTTAAACTACCAGTTGTTCCACAGTCTATGCGGATCTCCACATACACCAAAATTTGTGCATACTCCAGTCCCACAGTGGGCCCTGCAGAACCTCCATATAATGAAAAGTGAAAAGCTGCCCTCCATGTACGTGTGTTTCCATCCCTTGAACAATATATTTTAAATCTGTATGTGATTGGAAAAAATCCTCCTATAAGTAGACCTGTGCAGTTCCAGTCCGTGTTGTGCAAGGATCAACTGTATTGACATCTAGCTAATGATGTGCATTCAGAAGTATTTGCAGAAGAATTTAAGAAGATGCACGCTGATGTCTGTAACCTGAGTATCTGAGATTTCCATATATCTCAGTAAGCATGCAAAAATCCATATCACTCTATCACAGAACCAGAAAGTTGTTTTTAAACCAGGTTTAATTTTGCTATTCAATTCAGAAATATTTTACTTACTAGTGTAACTTATTATTTAAAGGAAATTTCAAATAAAACTATTACATGACAGAAATTATTTTGTAATATGCGGAATCCTTTCACTTTTTAAAAAAAGCTACACACATATGTACAGATTTCAAAGGTCCAGTTCTGTATCTAAAGGAAATCCCAATAACACAGACAAGGTCTTTTTATGGTGTGTAAAACTTTCGTTATTTGACATTTTCCAAATCATTCAATACTGAAGTATCTACACAAGACATCCAGTCATCCATTTATTCAAAAAGATTCACTGAGCACTTACTATGTGTTCAAGCAGACTGTGCCAAGATCGAGTGGGACAGAGGTACAGGGGAAGTGGGTCATATTCTCAAAAGGGATCTAGTGGAAAAATAGACATGAGATGTCTTCATTTTTTAGATCTAATTCATGTTCTTCAAGAGAGTTTAGAGTTTAAAGTTTAATTTTATGCCTAGTTAGTTTACTTTTTTATGTATTACATTAATTTTCATTATTATAAATGAGTCTATTTTATTTTCTATTTGCCTTCTCTCTATATGTATATATAAATAGCCAGTAATTATCATAAATTGATTATTGATTATATAACCTTCTATTTTACTAAATTCTTCTATTTATAGTAATTTTCCATTGATTCTTGTGAATTTTTTAAATATAAAATCATATTGCCTGCAATATATATAATTTTGCCTCTTTTTTCTCATTCCTGTGCCTTTAATTACTTTCTTTTTCCTAATTTTATATATGTGTGTACATATATCTATGTGTATATATATGTGTACATATATGTCAACATATATACCAATTCCTATTTATTATATGAGTGTGTGTTGAAAGTTGAAAGATGTCAAACACATTTTCTGCATTTATGATGTTTATCATAGAATTTTTCCCTTTAGCCCTGTTTATATAGTGGACACTGTTAATAGATTTCTTCATATTGACCCACTCTTGCATTCCTTGGATTTATCAAAGTTAATTATGATATGTTAATATATTTTCCTCAATGTACTACTTAATAAAATTTTGATCATATAATATATCAAAGGGGAAATGTATTCCCATTTTCTAATGTTTATGTGGGAGAGACTTGCTTCCACTCAACTTGCCAGGAATAATAATATTGAACTGGATGCATCTATTAATACTTTTCCTTTCAACAATTTATTAGGATGTTATGTCTCACAGCAAGAAAGAAGTTCTCTGTCTTGCTACCTGTTTTAAAGATAAGAAATTTTGGGCACCTATTTCTCTTTCTGGGTGTATTTCAGGCATGGCTGGGCATTTCCAAATGGAAACTCAGTAAGGAGATAATACCAGGAGAAATTTGATATTACACTAAGTTTCTCTTTCTCTATTTTATTCTCTACCATTTCCACTGAGCCTCAAAGGTAGACAGACTGACCACAGCTTTCCTCCCAGCTTTCTCCAAAAAGGTCAAAGACATCAGGTAGAATATGATATTAATATTGTCATTAAAGGTGTAATTCTCAGACATAATTGAGAGTGAATGTATTTTGATCTTTAATGTTTTCCTTTACAATGACACTTCATGAGAGCCTTTTGTACTCGATTTTTAAAAGCTTGTAGAGAAGGGTCATTCCATAATAGGATAACATTGCAAACTCTTCTTTGACATAGTGAGGAGAAAAGCAAAGAAGATGGACTATATCATCTTTTGAGTAACAGTGACTTTCAAAATCTAATTGGAAAATCCTCAAAATAGCTCTGGAGGAGCATTCTTATGATGCACGTGTGGATAGACTTTTAGTGTTAGGCACAGGGAATTGATGTGTCTCCATACAGAGAGGCCATGTGGCAAGCTACCAACACACTCTTTCATGTACTAAAACCATGCAACTGTTTGAGCTCAACTTAATATTCATAAGCACTGAGGAAGAAAACTCGTAACTGTATCAGCTGAGGAGTAAGAGGTCACTAATAAGCAGATACTTGGGGTCATGCATTAATTTTGTTGTAAGCTTTCATGCTTTGGATAGAATTAGACTTCCATTGTGGAAGTATAAGGAAGCCAGGCGAATTTCTTAAGGTTTGTTCTGCTAGTGAAAAACCATTGCAATAGTCTTTGCATATACATAGGCTCTTTTTTATGTTGTCAAAGACATTCTATGTTGTTGCTAGAATTATTCACTTTATTTTCTGATACCATTAGCATTCGCCTTGTTCCTTCAAATGACAGTTTAAATATTCTAGCTATGTTAACTTTTCTTTTGTAAAACCAACTTTTGTAATATATGTGTGTCATGCCTTTAAAAAGTGTGGATTCAAATGATCTCCATAGTGAACATAATTTTAGTATGCTCTGATAGTTAAACTAGAATCCTAAATTTAATCATACCTCGAGACTCAATCTCCCTGTGTCTGCCTCTGAAGAATATTATGCAAATTATAGTATTTTAAATTGATTTATATTTTAATATAGTAGGAAAGTTCACTACGTGAAAGAATCTCAAGTCCAAAACTTTTCTTAAGGTGAACAATTGACCATCTTTTAAAAACCTTTTGACACTTGTTGTCCTATAAAGACCAAGATCACACTAATCAAAGTTTTCTAGAGTTTAATACATCTGTGACTTAATTTTAGAATGATAAAAAGACACTTAAATTCAGCATCAGAACCTGGTTAATGTACCCTTGATTGTACTGTGCAAATGAAGTTGTGTTCACTTGTAAACTCATTCACGTGCCTCTTGGTAATAATTGTAAGAGAAGGAAATAGAAGAAATATTGGATTTCTTGATCAAGAAGTTCTTACAACCTGCACATTAAGAAGCTATTATTAATATTAATTCTGGACTCCATTGCAGTCATGTCATTCCACACCCCAGATGTCAGAATGCTTGTTAGGCAAGTGGCTCCCTCCACCTGGAGCCATCCTTTCTGTATCCATCCTCTCCTCCCTTTCCATCCTTTCTTGGCCTTTTGGCTAAGATCAAGTGTGTAGCATCCTTTCCTCTCTATTGTCCCTACCACAGACCTAATCTCAGTCTTCAAACCACACTCTCCACCAGTAGATGGTTATGGAGAACCCCTCACTATGCATCTATGTGGATTTTCCCACAAATGATACACAAATGCTACTAATAATATGCTATGTATATTATGAAACAGATACAAAGGGTGACATTTGAAGATAAATGCACATACAAGTTAGAAAATGTTCCCCATCCTGATTGGCACATACACCTCGATTTGGAGACCACAGCCTGAACTAACGGTGGCCACACCTCCCCATGCCATCCTCTGGGCCACTTTCCCTCCAGCTTCAACACACACCACCCACTCTGCCTAGTCTTTCCTGACTGTGGCTTTTAGGATATCACTTTCCTGCTCTTTGGTTTAAATTACAAAATATTGACATTGAATAATTTTACCATAGATCAGCAGATTAATCTCAAATGTCTAAGCTTGGAATTCAAGTTCTAAAACAAGGTCCTGGGTCATTCCTCTCTCTCCTGCACTCCTGGGCTGCAGGTGGCACACCTGCCCGGCATGGACCAGCTCATGCCCCTGGCTTCCCTAGGCTGCAGGAGCTTCCTTTGTCCAGCACTGGATCTGACACATCTCTGCTGAAGTTCACTGTCTCACTCTCTAGACCATGCCCACATAATCAATGACATTTCAGAATATGTGGAATATATCAAGGTCTGTCCAAAAAGTATCCAGCCGTGGAATATGAACATATTATGTTAACAATGGCTGGATACTTTCTGGACAGACTTTCCAGACAGACTTTCCTGACAGACGTTGTACAACATTTTACATCCATTTGTTGCCCCTAATGCTTGAGAGAATTGTGTTGGGTGCTAATTTTACAGTTTCCTAGGCAGTGAAATGAGCATGCAAACCACAGAAATCAGACAAACAAAAAGCAAGAGAAGTGTGGAGATTTGCTTTTCTTTTTGTTCATTCATATTCAAAGTTGTACTTTCTCTCAGGTTTGTAACGTGAAAAAAAGTGCATAATCCAAAGACATTGTTTTAAGTGTAAAGTTGGGTTTTAATAGTAATATGTTATTTCCATATTGTAATCACATAGAATCTTCTGTTATTATATTTGCTAAAAGACAAAAGACATCTAAAACAACAAGCAAATGCCAAAGAACACATACAATATACAATATCTAAGATAGGTTATTAAATATATATATTTTAGTAAATCAGACATTTTATCTGAATTTCATATGTCCCAAAAGGCCTATATTTAGAAAAATAATATTTAATTGAGACAACCATATATGTGAGCTCTTTATTATTTCTTTCCACATCTTTCTTTAAGCCTCTCTAGGGCAATATGAAAGGTCACAAAGCAGCAGTTGGACGTTCTGCCATAATGACAGATTTTCCAAATGCATGACATTTTGTTGCTGTATTAAAAGGCCTTGAACTTGGAGTGAAGACCAGGGACAAAATGGGACCCTCTAGACTTTGTACTGGCATTAGAGTTTCTAGGTTAAGTGGTGAATTCAGCATTAAATAATACGATCATAGAAAATAACATTTAACATTAAGTGAATTTTCCAAAAAGTCTATTTTTTCTACTTTTCCCCAAGTAGAGATTATAATATCTTATGTTTCAAATGTCAGATAACTTTTCAGTATATATGCCTCCCCATGAACACTCTTCACAGATTTGTCCATTCCTGAATTTATTTACCCCTTGCCATGGGAGAGGAGGATGAAGAGCACCCCAGTGGCTGGGGTCTGAACGAGACCAGGCTGCACCCAAATGCCCACGGGGGACGGCTAATTGTGCTCTGTGGAGTGTAGCATGAATCTCTCCTCCAGGGTCCCGGCAGTGCTTTTTATTTGAGGGGAGTCTGGTCAGCCCGTTTGGAGAAATGCTGAGGCTCAATCTCACTCACCACAGGACAGCCGAGAGATAGGAAAAGGTGCAAAACCAGAACCCCAAACCATGGGGACAAGAATGTAAAGGTATCTGGGAGTCTAAGGAAATTGCAGAGGCTTTGGGCTTCTCCACACCATGGAATTGGAAGTTGGCAGTATTCCTTTATCTCCTGGAAACATGAAAAAATGTCAGCAACCAAAGGTGCCACTGCTTCAGGATGTCCTTACATACAACGGGAAACATTGACCTTGTCTTTCCCAGAAATAAGTGCAAAAAAATCCTAAAATAAAGACCATGACAAAACTATTGTCTGCTACTACAGAGATTACCAAGGATGACCTAGACATTTGATAATTTTTTAATATTTTCTATTTGTGGTTAGATATTACTATTGTTATGCTTCTAAGAGCCATAATATAAAAGTTACATTTATGGAAATTAGAGATCCCATTCTTGTTTTCATAGTAGGGAATGGCATCACTTGAATGGAAATTGACGGAGCTGAAGAAACTCTTGGGTATCTCAAAAACAGCACAGTTTGTGTTTTGTTCCATCTTTCCATGTGCCTAGATTTTGACAATCTGCCACACACATAGAAAATCTATTCGCAATCACCCAAATTTCCTAAAACATAAAGAACAAACACATCTACCCTGAAATGTTGAAAGACAGCTAATCAAAATGAAAGCGAACAACAGAAGGGGTATTAAGTATGAAATAAAACATGCTGTCTGCTTTAAATTTGATTTCTGAGGAGCTGATAGAATCCCTGACTAGGGTATTTCAGTGCTGCGGCCTTGAGCCACAGGGTTATCTGACAGTCGTCATAATGTGGCCGTGTGGGCCTGTGAGAAAGTGCCAATGAGAATTTTGCAAAGAGCAGGATGCCCTCATATGGGTAGAAATATATCCTCTGTATAAAACATTTATATAAAAAAAAAAGAACTAGAGGTGTATTTGGACACATGCCTTTTTATGGTGTTTCATGTGCCCAGGTATAATTTAATAGATCCCAGTCATATATGTTTAATTACAAAGTTCCCTTTGTTGTTATAAATATTACCACACCTCTGACAAGGTCACATTTCCACCCCACAATGGGAGCACAAAATTTTACTGAGTAGTAAACTAAGACCAATCCACTAATTTTTCCAGGCGCTCTGATTTAAACACTCTCATGTGAAGGCAAATATTCAGTCACACCTAATATTTGTTTGACTCAGATCTGTATGGTCATTTGCACTCTGGAGTCCCCCAGACCCCAGCCAGCTGGTCCCACATCTGCAGGGAGAGGTTGTCCTCATCCCTAGTTTGGCTCGTACCCACCCATTGCTATGTCAGGACTGAGCCAGCCTGGAAGAATTTCCAGAGGCTCCGTCCTGTGGGCTCCAGTTGTTCCCAGAGTTACAGACTGGCCCGGGCCTATATACTAATGTATTTTCTGTATTATACCTAGGGAATTATAAAGTAAGAATGTATTATAATTAAATAGCATAAATCCATGGATACTCTTTTTTTTTTTTTTTTTTGAGACAGTCTCACTCTGTTGCCCCGGCTAGAGTGCTGTGGCGTCAGCCTCACTCACGGCAACCTCAAACTCCTGGGCTCAAGCGATCCTCCTGCCTCAGCCTCCCGAGTAGCTGGGACTACAGGCATGCGCCACCATGCCTGGCTAATTTTTCTATATATATTTTTAGCTGTCCATATAATTTCTTTCTATTTTTAGTAGAGATGGGGTCTCGCTCTTCCTCAGGCTGGTCTCGAACTCCTGAGCTCAAACAATCCACCCGCCTCGGCCTTCCAGAGTGCTAGGATTATAGGCGTGAGCCTCTGCACCCGGACTGGATACTCTATTTTTATTAATTCTATGATGTTAACAAATATTCCCTATTTCAGTGGTTGAAATAAGTTTAAATTTAAATTCTCATTAAAGAACTTGGCAGTATTGACTCTCACCTCTAGGGACAATAGAAAGAGATATCATTAAAATATACACATAAATATACATATATACTTATAAATATGAAGACATTATTTTGTGATTTTTTTTCAAATATGAGCATTTTTACTTCTAATGTCTTCTCATTTCAAAAGGATACAAAAGATATGAAAAGAAGTATCTTGATTTTTTAAAGACATAATCTCTCAGCTCTCAAAAAAAGTTTGAATTTTTTTCTTAATTAAATGTAATAGAAAATAGGCCACAAGTGGAGTGGAAAGGAATCCTGTATCAGTTTCCTAAATTGACTCTACAAAGTATCACAGAGTGGCTTAAGACAACAGAAATTTATTTGCTCAGTTCTGGAAGTCCAAAATCAAGGTGTTGGCAGGGCCATGCTTCCTCTGAGAACTGTGGGGGGATCCTTTTTGACTCTTAGTTTCATGTGTTACTTAGTTGCATATTGACCCTTGTTGCTCTTTGGCCTGTAACTAGATCACTCCAATATCTGCCTCTGTCATCACCTGGTGTTCTCCCCATCTTACAAGAACACCGGTCATACTGGATTAGGAGCTCACTCTCCTTCAGTATGACTTCAGCTCACCTAATCACATCCGCAAAGGTTTTATTCACAAAAAAGTTTTCATTCCTAGGCACCAGGAGCTAGGACATCAACATATCTTTCTTGAGGGGGCCCCCAAAAATCCCATGCTCATTAGAGTAATAATGACCCATTATGTTTTTAAAAATGCAGGGCAAGAGTGCTAATAATAGAGAGAGCACATTTCAATATATTTCAACCATCTTGGTGACTATAAAAAGGCATGTCTGAATTACCACCACCCTCGCCAGATGTTAGAATGGTTTGATCTAAATTTTAGAAGCCATACCTTCCCACACTTGCTGACTTATAAGGTGAATTTGTGCCTGAGTACTGAATGCCAGAGATCTAGTAAAGGAGTGAGGATATCTTCAAAACATCAGAAAAACAAAATTTCCTGCTAACCCAGAAAACCTCTCTACAAAGGTAGAAGAGAGAGAAAATAATTTTATTATCAAATAAGCATTACACAAAAATGAGATGTGTGTCGCAGACAATTCACAAAGAGATTGCAAAGACAGAAAGTTCATGCTTTTATATAGCCAAGCAGATGTAATCTGTCACATACATGTTCTTAAAGTAAACAATAACTAGTCCTCAAGGAAGAGGAGTTGACAGCACCATTTGTCGCTTATCGTATATGATAATATATGCTAAAAACACATGGTGACCATGGTGGCCATCTGTGTTCGCTAGTTTACTGTACCCAAAGAAAAAATTAACTTGTGATCACATCTATATGAGAGGAAGTAGTTTTGGAGAAAGGCACCCACCCAAGTTAAGCTTCTATCCTCCAGGAGAAACTGAGAGATAGAGATGCCATCTTCCTGGATAATTACGTTTCAAACAGATGGCTCCATGGTCCTTCAGAAAGACATCCCTGGGTTGCAAAGCCATCGCAGGTCTATGTACCTTTTAAAAAGAGTTAAATACATTTCAAAGTGACAGAGAAATAATTTACAGATTTTCTAAAGTAAATGCTCTGTAAAAAGAGAAGTAGAAATAAATCTTTTTTCCTTAATTTCAAAAGGAGAATTAAGATTCTTGTTTTTAATTTGCACTCAACCTTCCAAATGCACTAGCTAAGGGGATGTACTTCTAGCAAAAGCTTTAATCTGTAAGTATATTTTTGTAGCTATAATAAATGGATTGCTTTCTTGATTTCTTTTTCAGATTGTTTGCTGTTAGTGTATAGGAATGCTACTGATTTTTGCATCTTGACTTTGTATCCTACAACTTTACTGAATTCACTTAGTAATTCTAACAGGTTCTTTTTTTTTTTTTGGTGGAGTATTTACAGTTTTCTACACATAAGATCTGCAAACAGGAACAATGTAACTTCTTCCTTTCTAATGCAGATGCCTTTTATTTCTTTCTCTTGCTTAATTGCTGTGGCTAGGACTTCCAGTGCTATTCTAGAGAGAAGTGGTTAAAGTGGGCATCCTTGTCTCATTCTACATCTTAGTGGAAAAGTTTTGACTTTTGCTGATTGAGTATGAGGTTAGCTGTGGATTTTTCATATATGACCTATATTGTGCTGAGGTACATTTCTTCTATACTTAACTTGTTGACAGCTTTTATCATGAAAGGATGTTGGATTTTTTGAAATGCTTTTTCTTCATCTATTAGCTATTAAAGGGAAATCTACATTATTTTGAATATTTATTTGTGTATAACAAGCGCCACAAAATTGATTAGAATTATTTATTTTTATTATTATTATTACTGGAACATGCATGAAAATTTACTTCAAACCCTTAGAAAATTATCCCAATCTCTTCTTTGGGCCAGTGTAGTTTAACAAAAACTGGTGAGAACAAGACTTGTGGGAGGTTAAATAAAGAATTTATAATGTTTGCCTATTCTATTTGGATCAGAATTTTTATTAAATGAGAATTCCATAGGAATCCCTCACAGGTATTATAATATAAATTGAACATTGTTACATTGTTATACTCAGGAATGTCTCATTTTCTAAGATTTTCCTTGGCTCAATAAGTTTTTGCTATTTTCACTGAAAAATTATGATCTATGCAATTAAAATTATCTACTATTGAGGATGATATTTCAACAATAATTTTCTATATGGAAGCCTAGTTGAATGAAAGAACAGCACATAGAATCCTGAAATGACTTCCAGTTCAGAGAAGAATGTAATAGACTCGGCTATATCTCAAATGAGGGTACCAAGACTTAATATGGAGAATTTGTAAAGAATTTTCAAATTATGCTAATAATTAAAATGTAATAGAATGTTTTTCTTTACCTAATGAAGACATAATTCCAATCTCTATGGAAAACTCATGAATTTAGTGATCTGTATCTAGAAGCCAAAACAGTTCTCTGATGTTACTAAAATGTGAGGTTGATGAATATTTATCATTTCCCCTGACATTATCATTGGAAAATGATATATAAAATAGAAAACATGACAAATGATTTGTTAGATAAATGGAATTCAATGGTTCATTAAGTCAGTAACATAAATATCACCAATTTCAAACCTGTTTCTAAATAAATGAGAAAAACCTGTTATTTATTTGATCAGCCTGGATGGTCTATAAACATGATCAGAGAATACCAGTCAGGTGACAGGAGTAAAACTCTTCAAATACGTTGAGAAAATCAGTTCGCTGCCCACATCCTCTGATTTATGAGTCTTATCTCACATCATGACAATCATCATTAATGTTTATTAAACTAGTCAATGTTTCTTTAAAATCACAATAAATATTTAAATGTTTATTAATGAGACTTCAATACTACTCAGGTTAATATCAGTTGACATTCAGCTCTAACTTTAAATGGGAAGAGTGATTTCTATCAAATATTTCTATTTCTTGTTAAAATTCTTAAAAGTTTCACTTTTCCAGCTTAAGCCTATTATTTTATCTTGTCTTCTGACTGAATGCATAACCATAAATATTATTTTTAGTTTTAATTCTCTTCATTTCTTTTCAAAAGTAATTTTGAGTATTTAATATAATATTTTATTTAATAGAGTAGCTGTATATTTAGTAAAGGAGCTCTAATATGGGTATGAAATTTTAAAATTTACATTTGGCTAAGCTTAGAATATAAGCTTTTACTGCGCATAAACTACTTTCATGTAGAAGATCACTTTATCTTTTCAAGGGAATTGAAAGAAAATTACTTATGGGGTATAATATATACTACTCAAATGAGGGTTACACTATTAAGCCCAGACTTTACAACTACACACTATATCCATGTAGTAAAACTGCACTTGTACCCTCTAAATCTATAAAAACTTTTAAAAAGTAAAAAGAAATACAATTTTATTCAAATTTCTCATTTTTTTCATTTTGTTCAACTTTATGTAATATTTTTCTTTATGTCCTTTGTTACTATTTTTAGAATGTTTCATGAAACTTTAGTGTGCTGCTATTAAAACCAAATATCCTAGGGTTATTACCTGAACAGATAAAATGAAGGCTGCTAAATAATCAACAGAGAGAAATGAGGGTACTCACCCTGATGGCGGACCGTTACATGCTGGGCTGGAGGTGTAGAAAGAGCAAAGGCAAAATGCAGCAGGAGGTTTCAAAGTTTAATTGCTGTACTTAAAGCCATTCATCATGGAACAGATGTCAGCAACATGTTCACAATTTAAAGAAAAAATATCCCATTCACCAGGTATCTTGAAAATGAAACTCCCATGAAAAGTAAGAAAAAAATCCATTAGTGTCACTGCTAGAGCCTCAGGGAAATATAGGGTTTCAGAAACAAGGTGATAGGAAGAAGGGAGGGAGAGAAGGGAAGAGGGAGGGAGGGGGAATATTGAATTTTAATTTATGATTAAAATAGCCTTGTTGGAGTAACAAACTATAAAAAAATTTTATAGTATTGTATTTTAGTTATAATTCTCTATTTTTAAAATATTAATTTTTAGGAAAGAAAGGAAAAACAGGAGAATCTTATAACAAATTTTGAAAGTAAGTAGAAATTAAATGATAACTAGCATTTTTTGATTCATATTTGAGTATTCAGAGTATGCTTAAACTCCATAACTTCAGATTTATCTGATTCCTATGATGAGTTTTAAGCCGGGGGTGAAATTCACAGAACTTAAGGAACTGGCCAAAGTCACAGAGTAATACCATTTGAACAAAATGCCAAATCCAGGATGTGTTTTTACAGACCTTACCATTACTTATTAAATTTATTTCTGGTTTGACATGTCTTCAAATTGTTGAGGTCTCCACTGTTTCTAATACCGTAGGATGAATTTTCCAGTTACGTTGCAGTATAGTAACAGATGATGTCTGTCTCCTCGTTTAATCTTCTCCATAGTTCATAAAGCTACACCACTCAGAGCATGAAGCAGACTGGATAAATAATGACCACAGTGGTGGAGCTGAACAACTAATACCGAAAAAGTAATAAAGGGCTTATAGTACTTTATTTTAAAGTAATTCCTATATGTCCCCTACAGAAATCAGCCATGCTAAGTCCTATATTTTTTTGTCAAACTTTTTTATTACTGAATTTTCACTGTCATATTATTTTTAAAAGCAGAGATAAGTTGAAAATGTAAAATTAATCTGTATCTCAACTTTACGGCCCATTTCCCACTTCACCATAGCTTGAAGAGACATTTTATAATCCTCATAATCTACATCTCTATGTTACCTTGGAGGACAAAAATTCTTTATGGAGTAAATTAATGAATAAATATAATAAATATCTATCATTATAGAATATGAGAATGAACAATTATTTTTAATATTTTAACACTTTAAATGAATTTTTGGAGTTTTAGATCTGTTTCAATTGGTTATTTTTTCTTTCATAAATTAATAAATGTGAATCTTAAAGTATTCAAATGACACAGAGATAATAAGGCAGAAATGGAGAGTCCTTCATCACATACTCTCTCCCCTTAGGAAACAAATCATCACAGTTTAGATTTTATTCTTACCCCAAGATTTTTCCATATATACAGTAGTTATATATGACAAATTATGTTTGTGTCTATTTTATACACCCATATAGATAATATTTTTACAAAAAGCATATGGTATATATAATCGTGATATGTTATCTACAATCTGATTAATTTGATTACAAAATTTCTTATAAATTCCACAATTTCTGGTGGAGATGTCACTGAGCATTAAATGTATATACCTGGTTCTCATCCACTTTTCTCTCTATGGGGAACAAGTGGAATCAGAGACCCCTGGAAACACTGACTAACCTTCAACTCCCCTCCCCAATTCTACTTGGCCATCAGAGAATGGCACATTTCCAAGAGTCAGACATGAGGGGAAGTGATGAACATCCTAGTTCATCACTGAGCTTAAGTCATGAATCCCCCCACCCCCACTGGGTTACCACAGCTCTGCACTGAAGTATTCACTATCCAGAAATTAATTAAATGATACAGTTCTTTCCAATTGTCATTTGTGTTCATACTTCACTGCAGAATAGGTGGAGAACAGAGAGTAGAAATGTCTGCTACGGCAGGATTGGGCACAAGGGCATCAGATACTGACCATACTTGACCCTCTCATGTTTTCCTCATCACTAAAAGCAGCTAACCAAGAGGTCTTCAAGTGGTCATGCATTCTTTTAGAAAATCCTTTTCTAATGACACATTTTAAATTAGATATCTCAATTCCTTCAGTGAGCTACAGTAAAGCCTGGCTTACTATTCGTTCTCTGTAAGATAATTTTACAAATTTTTTTCATCCGTATTGCAAATCTTTCTTTTTATCTTTTCATAACTTAACCTGCAGATAATTTTATTTTTCTTCTCGCCAGCTTTGGAAACAACTCACTGTGGTCCTCAAAGATAGACATGAATATTCATAAAATTTTGTTAAAATTTTCTGGCAGTATTTTAAGTTGCATACAAAAATAAACTATGATTTTTAATAATATTACATGATAAAAAGTAAAACAATAGGGAGGAATGTGTATAGATACCTGTCTGCATATTTAATCAAACAGATTGAATTCTTTTAATTTTAAATTTTAATGAGAAGGAAAATTTTAAAAACTATCATCATGGACAATTGCTAATTAGAATTCTTGCATATTTCAAAGGAAAATAAAAGATATATGGTTTTCACTTTCAACACTCTCAGGAAAAATAAAACCTGATTAAGAGAAATAGAAAAGAGACTGGAGAAAGGAACTCAGAGAGGTGGTTGAAACCTGTACATTATCTTTCCATGGTCAAAATGCATTTCACACTTTCATTTGAAAATGGATTTGATGGTAGGTGTATGACAAAACTGATGAATCTTTTGGAGTCAACACAGAGATTTAAGACATTGTCCACATGAGCTATTTCATAATTGACAAGTTTGTTTAATGCCTGAATTTCTTCTTTGCACTGTTACATATAAATGAATCATGTCTTTACCAGATATATACCATAGATATGGCAATCAGAGTGAAAACAATTGCAAGGTCATTTATTGCACACTGTCTGGGGGATGAGCCCGTTTGTAGCTCTGACTTGGGCGAGGCAAAGGCAATATATGTAACCTAAACATCAGCTGCATTTCCATATCATGCTTGGTTATTGGTAAGTCAAATGAATGATAAAAACTCTTGGTCTTAATCAATTTCAGATACAATAGTTTCTT
This sequence comes from Varecia variegata, assembly GCA_028533085.1. Taxonomy (NCBI): domain Eukaryota; kingdom Metazoa; phylum Chordata; class Mammalia; order Primates; family Lemuridae; genus Varecia; species Varecia variegata. Next base: position 171,846,575 of record CM052439.1, read on the forward strand.
TTTTCTATTTTTGCTTTTAAACATAACTTAACAATATGAAGGAATATTACTTTATGAGTTATCATCATATAACAGCCACCTACCTTTATCTTTTCCCTGAACCATTTTGTACAACTGAAAAGATTCCCCCTGAAGCTGCACTATTCTAATCAGTACTTTTAAGAAAAGGCATGCTGGCTGCAGGCTTAATGTTTTTCTTTTCTCCCCAAGACTCCGCTTTACTGGCCGGTTCCATTTTCTAATCTTGAAAATCCTACACTTTCTATATTACCTCTCAATTCTACTTGAAAACTATTATAAGTTCACCTCTCTCTTGGAATACTGAATTAAATCAGCTAATAACAACCCCACTTACACAAGTAACATTTAATTTTGAAAGCACATCATCCAGACTGTAGGGTTGCCATAGAATATACAGGATGTCTAATTAAACTTAAATGGCAGATGAATAACAAACAATATTTTTAATATCAGTATGTCCCAAATACTGTACTTCATGGAACATAGTTACAGTAAAAAGTTCTTCATTTTTTATCTGAAATTCAAGTGTAACGGAGGGTCTTGTATTTTTACTTGCTAAATCTGGCAACTCCACCAGAGCCTCAGGTTCGTTAGGTACATGTATAGCTTCCCAATTATCACAGGTGACAGCTTTACCACATATTTCATAGGCGAGAATTGTAAGATTTATAGCACTATCTGGTTAACGCTGATTTTGGCAGCAGAGGATGTAGACAAAAGTCTAAGTCAAATAATACAGTATTTAAAGCTTTTGCTAGAACATGGCATAAGTCACAATCACCCATATTAACACCTGTAGTTATAAAATATATTACATTATTGTGTTTGTTTATCCATAAAGGCCATCATGATTTATTATAAATTGTAAGTATGACTTATTACTTCATTGTGTAATCTTTTTACATTATATATTTTAAGATTTTTCCATGTCAGTACAAAAATGTGAGTTATAATTTATTCCATATATTTGTATTTTGTCCTTCCATAATATATAGTTTATTTACTTTATATTCATTTATATTGTATAATTTGTTACCTTGCAACTGTTAAGTTTTATAAAGTGGATTCTACTTAAATTCTTCCTCTTGTAATCACCTAATGATATAAAATTATTTGTAGATTTATCACTACATTTTTAGTTAAAATTATCTTTAGGAGCATTAGATTACTGCTAATTTACATTTGGTTAGTGAAATACTATATTATTTTGTATTTTATGTTAAATATATTTATGAATATATGATATAAATAAATGGTATATACAATTCCTAAAATTACATATTATAATAAATATAATATGTATTATTGCATTGATATACATTATGTATTTTAGATAGTATACTTTTAAGTAAAATTAAAATTAGTCAGCAGTTTATCCATTGCAAAGGTTTTTCCTCTTTAGGGAAAATTTACCCACAGGGGTCTTTCCTGTGTGTGTAATGCTATTATGAATAATGCCATGTTAATTCAGCAAATATCAGAGCAGTTCCAGTGACTGAGCTAAAAAGCGTCAAAGTAAATCAGCCTTTCAAGAATAATAATATGAACCTAATTTCACTTCATTTCTCTTACTGAGCTTAGTATATCAAGAGCAGGAAACTATTTCCACATTTATGTTTTTCATATAATTAATTAAATCTGAATTCAGATGTGTGTTATAAAGTATTTTAGAGATATTAAAAATGTCAAGGTCCAACAATGTTTCTCATGGGTCACTATATTAGAGCTGTTGTAACAAATAGATATAACAGTAATACAAGCAAAGCAATTTCTGAACTAGTGACTCACAGCTGATGAATAGGATACTGGCCACTCTAGGTAAGGTTGGAAGTGAGGCGGTTTCATTGCAACCTGTCTTATGAATACGTAGCTTTTCTGGTGTTAGCTATTTAATTTAAACTTTTCATTTCTGAATTTATTCTATAATAAGTGACCTTCCGAAAAGATTAGAAAAATTTGATCATCACAAAGACATAAAAAAAGGGCTGAGAGAGTGAAGTATTTTTGATATTATGTCAGATTTTACTTTTATTTCTTTTCTATTAAAAAATGAATCCAATATCTATTTGAAAAAATTAATAGAACTCAGTTTCAGCCTAAAGTCTCCAGAAGATCCTAAGGAATGTTGTTTGGCTTTCTATGTGTTCATTCTCCTCTGAATTTTACCCAGATGAAGTAGAGGCTTGAGATAGCACAGAAAAAAATAAAACTAAAATAAATGCAGAAACGCAATCCCTTAGGCATCTTGAAAATTAATGATCAGGAAGATTTAATTTGTTCAAAGTGGATTATGGACTCTAAGCACAATTTTTAAAAATACTGTTAAGGATTTGTTTTAAACTTAGATTTTTAGACTTTTTAATGCTAAAATAGTCACTTTGGGGAGGGGACACCTGAGTTCATCTTTGCAAGAGAATTTCAAGTAATTTATGTAAATATTCTGCTTTCAAAGAGGTGGCACCTACATCCTATTCCTTATATTGTGATTCATACAGTTACTTCCTTCATAAGGTTACAGTTTGGAAAAGGGAAAAAGAGTGAACTTCACAAGAGAGAAACGGGATGAACACTTACAGTAGCCAGATGATCCAGGTCCATATCGGTAGTGGTAAGGCATGTTGACAGTATGTACCTTGATGTGATGTGATGGGAATGGTGCCTTACTTCTGTCTAATCATGAGCAAAATATCAGAATAATCCCAATGGATTGTGTTGTATTTCTACAAAATACCTGATCCGTACTCCTCAAAACTGTCAATGTTATCAAAAACAAGCAAAGTCTGAGAAACTATCACAGCCAAGAGGACCCTAAGAAGACACAAGGAGTAAATGTATAAAGGAGTAATAACACGGTACCCTGGGCAAAACCCTAGAATAGGGTTAGAAATAGAAACAGGACATTAGGGAAAAATTGAAGAAGACAGAATAAAGAATAGACTTGATTTAGTAACAATGTATCAATAGTATTCCATTAATCATAACAAATGTACCACACTAATGTAAGATGTTAATAAAAAGGAAAACTTAGAGAGGGGTATATGGAAGCTCTCTGTACTATCTTCACAATTTTTCTGTAAACATAAACAGCACTAAAAATAAAGTTTTAAAAGTCAATCCTGGGAAAGCAGCTCAAGAAGAACCATCTAGAAGAACCCAACATAATGAGACTCTGAATGGCGACACTGCATTTTATCTCGCTATGGCTCAGCAAGGTCTTGTTCCTATTGTGTATAATCTTGAAGAGCAAACAAATAAATGTAGAGTGTAATAAAAAGCAAGAGGAATAATGAAGCTCTAAATACTACCTTTTTTTTACCTTATAAGACCTAATCACAAGCAATGTAACAGTGGACAGGTGTACCCCATTGAGTGGAATCAAGTTAGGTGATTTAACTTTAGTGTGATAATTTTGACCTAGAGGGACATTCATATATAAGCAACTCAGTGCATCAATCTCTAATCAAATTCAACATGAGACCAAATGTGTAAAATCTTCTTTGCACTTTTGACTTTGCTAAAAGAATGATGCTTGAAATGGCCTATTAATTTGGTGTTTTATCCCAAGAGTCATCTGGGGTAAATAAATAAGCTATGCAAGCAGAATAAAAGTCAAAATAGCTTCCTGCTGGAGCCTCTCTTTCACTGCTGGGAATGGAGTTTTCTAATACAAAATTGAGTTAATGTAGAATATTTAGCTGGGATTCTCAGCTCATGCTCATCTTGATAATATTAATTCTCTTGAATGTGCTGACAGGGAGGGAGTTGACAAGGATATATTGCCCCCATCTAGAGCATCACTGGTACATAATTGCTGCTCCAGCTCCTGCATCAGGTTCTTTCCATTTTGTTCTTTTTTTTTTTTTGAGACAGAGTCTCGCTCTTTTGCCCTGGCTAGAGTGCCGTGGCGTCGGTCTAGCTCACAGCAACCTCAAACTCCTGGGCTTAAGCGATCCTTCTGCCTCAGCCTCCTGAGTAGCTGGGACTACAGGCATGCACCACCATGCTCGGCTAATTTTTTTCTATATATATTTTTAGCTGTCCAAATCATTTCTTTCTATTTTTAGTAGAGAGATGGGGTCTCGCTCTTGCTCAGGCTGGTCTCGAACTCCTGACCTCGAGCGATCCTCCCCCCTCGGCCTCCCAGAGGGCTAGGATTACAGGCATGAGCCCACCACGCCCGGCCTTGGGTTCTCTCTATTTTGTTGCTCTGTTCTGAACTTTCTCCAGGACTGACACTGTCATGCATGCTATTGAGGTCTCACCTTGTGTATGAACCCAATAGGTAACAGAGTAGGACTGCATTAAAAATGGGAGCTCATTACACTGTGATGGGACTTTCATATTTGTCATCCAGCTCATGGTCATTCCTCTTCCCACTTTCTGTCCCCTGGCCTCATCAGGTTTGATGAGCGGCCTCTATTTCAGCCACGCCAGACTCCTGCAGCTGTGCCCTCCCATCTCCCTCATTCTCACCACTCCCCTGACTTCGCCCAACCATGAATACTATATAGGGCATTGTTATGACCATGGGTGACTTTTTCCTACAGATGTATGTCTGGACCAGTCACCAGCTGTGTTGCTTAGGGCAAAGTTGTTAACCAATGTCAGTTGCCAAGAATGCTGTCTGACAGTTGCTAAACTGAGCCAAAATTACCTTAGATTTAAAAAATTTTTTTGCATTCTCCAATAGTTTCTCCAGAAGCAGTTTCTAAAAGCCAAATAATTCTGATTGTCCAAAGGTTCATCAGCAATTTTTCTGCCACTCCACAGAAGGCTTGACATATCTTGTTGAATATTCACAACACTCTAAAAATTAGCTATGCTTGTACCATCCCCCTAAGAGGGTGAACAATATATGTCAAGGCAGTGCGTAGGCTGAGGCAAGTGTCTGTTGTGGCTGATCACCTGTGGGATTTCTCTGTGGTGTGGGCCACTTTGGTGGATTCCAATAGATCATTGGAGAACACTGAGGGAGTTGCTGAACCATTTTCAGATCTCTAAAAGCTTATCATTTAAGTCATTCCTGGCTGTTCTGTATTTATTAAAATCAGCTTTTTTCTATTTCCCAAAAGTTAAAATAAAATACAAGTCTATAAAAACCATCTCATATTTTGGAAAATAGACTTTTTCTTTTTGATCCTCACATAATCTTCTCAATTATTATGTTTACACTACCTAACAGTTCATTAGGATTTAATCATTTCCTGTGGGTTGGATAAAAATTGTGGTTACAGACATGGAAATTTACCCTAGAATGCTCCCACCTCCTTGGTCAGAACTGATACAATATTTGACTATTTCCAAATATCGTTTAGGGCCATATTTATTGTCACTTTAATCAGCATATCAAAATATGTTAGTTTATCTCAAAAATGCAGCCGGTTATATTTCTTGTACTGCTTGGAGCTGGTGGTTTTTGCTAGCTGTTTCCATCTTTTTCCCTACAGTGTCTCCTAATTTCAGTCATGAAGCGAGAGGAAGTGGAGGCCGTAGAAGATCCATGTGATGCCAAAGCAATTGCTATTCAGGCACCATCGCTGCCTCATTAGGAAGCTGTAGCTGCCTTGCAGCTCTGGGCAGATGGAGGGCCCTGCTCCACAATGCTTCTCTCATATTAATACCCAGTCATTATTAATGCAGGACGTCAACATTGAAGTATAGTAAGAACACTTTAGTTATTATAGTCTAATGAAGGATGGTATACTGCCATTTTAATAGTTATAGTACACATTATAGAGGTAAAATCCTGGTGGCACAATACTTTAATAATGAGTAATGATTGTTATGAAATTATGCCATTATCCCTTGGAATTGAGTGTCTGCAATTACTGGGCTTCTTGCAGCATCAAAAGCTCCTAGTCTCTGCCATCCCATTAGTTTGCGCGCACGACCTGGGTGGACCAGAAGCACCTTAAGCCGAAGACAAAGATGTGGCTTTCCTTGGGGACAATGAGATTAGCTTGAGGTGTTTTGTTTGGCTTTTTTCTTCAGATGGTGAGCAGTTGGTTTTTCATGTGTAATCATGTTTTGGAAATACATAGTTTAATTGTGCCCATGAACAAAGCTTTATCTGACTTAATCATACTTGACATAAGAACTTAATAGTTTAAAGTGTTTTTGCAGATATGATCAAGGACTGACAAAGTTCCTTCAGAGTGACTGGGAGAGTGGAGAAGCCTCCCACTCCACTTGTTAGACACAAGATGACAGACTAAGACCTGGAAGGGAAACAGGAGAGAGTGAAATGAAACAGGAGCAACCAGGAAGTACCGGGCATCACCTTGAAGTAATGCAGCCAGAACACCTTCGTCGGTGAGTGACGTTGACAAAGGTCCGGGGATGGCAGAGGGACACTTCCACCAGTCCACCTTCTCAGACGTGCTCTGTAGCCCAGAATAAAGTTCCAAAGATTCATGGCCAGGACAGGCTGGCCAATGGGCAGAGGTCTCCAGTTGTCCTTCCAAAGTGACACAGGTTTACTCTGAATTAAACAGGCTCCGACTCTCCTTGGCCTTCCTGTCTAGGGAGAAGTCTTCACTGGTGAACTTTCTTTAACATCGATTATTGCTGGGAATCCTCAGCTCTGTTCTGTCGCAATGCCACTTGCCCCCAGTACCTGCCACCTCCTTTTGGTCTTATCTGTATTGATCAAGTCTTCCAGTCACATCTGTGGTCTCGACTCTGCAAACCTGAGATCTTCACATGCACGTTCTTGTCCTGGAAGTTTTGTTCCTTTGTCCCGGCACAGATGAAATGAATAAATGGAAACAGCACTTCCGCCTCTCTGTCTGGAATTCAGACGTACTTCCTCAATTGCTTGTTTTTGGCATTTTTCCATTATTACATTTTTGTTTCTTGTGTAGATTTTTTTTAACATGGATAAACCCACCTATCTTCTCCCATAAGGCTTCTTATTAATGATTAGAAAGTCTTTCCCCATTTCAAGATTATTTTAACTATATTATATGTTTTTCTAATATGCTTATGGTTTTATTTTTAAAGTGACTTTTGGTACATCTGGAATTTATTTTAGTGCAAGTGGTGAAGTGTGGATCCAATTTTTATTTGCAGATAGCTTAGAAGTTACCTTGATCATATGTATTTAGCATTCCATATTTTCCCACTTATTTAAAAGGGAGACACTATTTTTTACTAAACATCTATGTTTTTAAATTTAGTCAGAAGGTGGTGAATCCTGCCAGGACTGGGTCCTTCCCTTCAGGGCAGAAGTTTTCCTTCCAGCCCAGGGTGGGTCTAGAAATGCCATCCAGAAGCTAAAGCCTGGCCTCAGGGGCTCAGGAATATGCTTAGTACTTTATTTTTACTGTGGCTGAGCTGGTGCCCAAGTTGCAAAACAATGTCCTCTGAATTTTTTCCTTTCCCTTCACCAAGTGGAAGAAGAGATGCTCCCTGAGCTGCACTGCCTAGAGTTGGGGAAGGGGCGACACAGGCCCTGGCTCGGCTGCCACTGCTTGTGTCTCACTGGGTCACTTGCACCCGAAATCCACTGTCTCTGAGCCAGTACAGCCACAGGAATTGCCCCAGGACTGCAGCCTTTGTGGCCTGACTGCCTTACAAAGTTAGTCCAAGCCCCAGGCAGCTTTTTGTCAGCTGGTAGTGGGGCTGCTCTGAACTTGGGTTTGGGGATGAGGATTTCTCTGCGGCCAGGCTGGTCTAAAGGCTCCCTCCATGAGCACCTGCTGAATTCTGCCCCGTGCTGTGCTCCCCTCTGCCAGGGTGGCCCTGGCTTTCAATGCAAAGCGCCACAATCACTTCACTCTCCCTCCCTGGGGCTGACAGATTCTCTCTGCTCAGTGCCCTGGTGCCTACTCCTGAGGGTCGGGGGAGGGTGGTGCAGGCAACGCGGGGTGTCTTTTCTGCCCTCTTCAGTGCCTCTTTCCTTGACATAATGTTAAATCAGGTAGTGCGATCACTCACCTGACTTTTGGTTCTTCCAAAGGTGCTTGCTTGTGAGGATAGTTATTGAATTTGGTGTTTCAGGGATAATTGCTGGAGGTTTCTGTTTGGCCATCTTGTTCCACCCTTCTACCTGAATCATGTTCTATTGATTGTTTAGTCTGTCTCTTCTTTCATTGATGTCACATTACCTAAATTAGTATTGCTTTCTATTATGTTTTCAATGTGTCGTAGAATTAGTTCATCAACTTCACTGGTCTTCCGTTTTGGAAGTGTCCCATATATTCTTGCACACTTATTTTCCCAAAGGATTTTAGAATCATCATACACACACACACACACACACACATATATATATATATATATGCAAAAACAATGTTGCTTACACATTTATTGAATATCCATGGAATGTCCATTGAATATTATGTGTAGGCTAATTTATAAAAATCAGCTTCCTGGCAGTTTTCTTGGCAATGTTTTTAATTTTCAATCCAGCAGTAGGATACTCATTTCCACTTATCTTCTGCTATGTCCCTCATTTTAAAGTTTTATTCTCTACATTGTATAAATATTGTGTAATGTTTATGTTGAGTTATTTTATCCATGTGTGTTTTTCATATAAATAGAATACTTATGCCATTATATTTACTAACGGTTGCTTTGTTTAGTTAAGCTGTTGATTTTTGTATTAGTTTTGTACTCAGCACTTACAGAATTCTGTAATTGATTTTAAGTGTTTCGACTTGTGTGATTCTCTCATATTCCGTCTCCATGCAGTTCTGTCTCTCACAGGTACTCAAACCTGAAGCCCATTATTTCTTTGTGTATTTTCCAATATATACAGCATAGGTTTCTTTGTTTTCTGGTAACCATTATTTTTATAGGTGCATTGGTTTGTGGGGCTACCTCTTATTTTCAGCTACATAAATTAAAAAATTGAAATTTGAGAGAAACATATCAACAAATAATTATCCTCTTCCCTAGTTCTTTCTTACCGCAAAGGAGTGTTGTGAGAATTAGACAGATGATTCCTTTAAATTAGTTTTAACTGATATAGAGAGCAATTGCACATAAGTACTAAGGATTAAGGTAATGTTTTGTCTCATTAATATTCAAAATGGAAAGAGATTATAAACTAAGAATGTTAAGTGGGCCTGTGTGTTTCAAGAACTGACATTGTATCTATGAAGCGGAGATTGAGGCTTTCGATAAATGATGTAGATTAACACAGCAAGTGCAAGATGGCTAAGAGAAAAGGTCTAATAATATGTATTCATGAAGGCTGTGTTTTTGAAAAAGAGAGAATGCAGCCAAGAGGCATGTTGTCTTGTGAGAATGAGCATTTACCAATAAGCCTCAAGTTTCAGCACCTAGACACAAAGAAATTTATGCATGATTTGCAGGGTTCAGTGAGGCTAGCAGATGTCACTCGAAGGACTTCAGGTATAAAGAGTTTCATAAAGGGTTTAGGTCTTATGTAATTTCTGAAGATCAGGAAATCTGCCACAAAAATTAGGGAAGCTTCCCCTGGACATCTCAGCCCGAGGCTCTGAAGTGGGTGGTCCTCAAAATCCCACTGGGATGCAGCTCAGTACTTAGTGTTGCCTGGGAAGCTCCCGCTGACCGACCCCTCGGGGGCAGCACAGTGGGTGGTTCCCAAGGGCCCCTCTACCAGGGGAAGCTGTAACCCCGGTGTCTTCCCAGGAGTCTGGTGCAACCGAATTCCCCTCTTTGGGAAATTCTGACCTGGAGTCATACAGCAAAAAATGATTTTGGGCATTGTATTTCTTGGCCTTGCTGGCAACATGGGAGGGCTCTCAGAAAGAACAGTGGTGTGGGTGAGTGGACCAAAGACAGGCTGTAAACTACTCAGCAGTGTGACGTGGTTTGTGGCTTTACTGCACACGATGACGCTCGGCTTCATGGTGTTTTCATCTTGTGCCTCCACCATTCTTTTGGGCCCCAGGTCCTTTACATAGATCTTTCCCCAGATGGTGGATGCAAGAGTTGGGTGACACACCTGCTTGATACCTGCCTTGAGCTAGAAGTGACCACATCAGTGGCCATTAGTCCATAAGGAACGGACTTAATTGTTCTAGAAATTTTGGAGAGTCAGACCACATAAAAAGTGATATGAAGGTTTTGATTTCTTGATTGTACACACATATTATATAGAGGTAGAGTGGACACTTTTCAATTCCATTGCATCACACACTTATTTAAATTTCTACAAATACATGCACCTTACGTTCCTGTTTTTGCCTATTAAAGAAAACGATTTTTGGCTAGTATTATAAGGAAGAATTTGTAGTTACCCATTGTTCTGCTAGGAGTATTTAGTCATCAAGGATAAAATAAACAAATACTTTTCTGAGCTGACTTCTATTTGGGTCAGCTAGCCAAGAGATTTTGAGGAGTTGACTTAAGCTAAGAAAATGATATAACTTTCATCCCCAAAAGCAGTTTGACTGAATATCAAATGAATTTTATTTCCCTGCCTTTGGCCTAGGATTCCCAAAACCAGATATTTTCATTTCTTGCACTTAGTAATGTCTGGTGCATTTATTTCAATGAATGAATGAAAAAGCAGACAGATATTTACAATGAGAATGCTAGCCTATGCACCTGATCTTAAATGCATATTCACCATAATAATTGTTTTCTTCCCTGCCCTTTATAATCGCTGAAATTCTAACCAGATTCACACCTCTATCATTACCCAGTCACCTACAAAATGAGTTTTAATTTATTAAGTCTGAAAATCACATGGAGTTTTACAGCAGGAAAAATGTTACAGAGATTCATGTACTGTTTCCCCAAAGTGCCATTACTGGTTAAAGGTTAATTAGTTTTATTATAAACCTCTGTTTTCACTGAGCTATTGCGTAAATAGACTCAACTCCAGATAGCTGCTTGAATTATCTCTACTCTAATGAATATCTAGAATGTGTTTGAGGTCTGAGTTTCTTAGCCAGAATTGCAGCACTGGTATGAGGCAGTGGTGATACCTATGACAAAGATATTTTATAAATCATATAATTTCACACAATTTTTCCATTCTACAATAAGCTTGGCACAAAAGGGCTCACGATGCAGATAGCATTACCATAAAATTTTAAACAGAGTGTATTTAAAAGTTCATAAAACCAGATGATGATAAAAATAGCACATTTTCACATAATTAGAGATTTAGTGTGGTATTATAATTTCATTTCCTCAAAGCAACCTTTCATACACAGGGTTTTCAAGCACGTAATTGTGAAATGCAGTTCAAAACGCCAAATGAAAGTGACACATACAGAATTTCTGAATAGTCACGTCAGGCACAATCTGAGCGTATAGGAAACTGGGAAATTTGGAAGTATGATGGCACTTAGTGCTTCGTGTGTCTGTAAAGGAAGCCTGGAATGACAAAAGGAGTGATAGAACGTACGTGAATTCCTCAAAGTGGTCACCTGAGGCACTTCTGAGGGGTTTTCAAATGATTGTACAGACCTTGGTAACAGGTGTGTGACGCTGTACGTGTCGCTGTGTTGGCACCCTCTCAGTTCCTCCATTACTACCCATGTGTTTGACAGTCACAAAGGCCATTGCTAAGCATGTACTGCCTCCTCAATAGCTGTCTTGAGTTGAATTGTGTTGAATCTCCTAGAATTCATGTTGAAGTCCTAATACCCGCTACCTCTGAATGTGACCTTATTTAGAAATAGGATTATTACTGATGTAATTAGCTAAGATGAGGTTATACCGGAGTACAGTGAGCTCTGATCTGACATGACCAGTGTCCTTACAGAAAGAACAAGTTTGGACACAGCGCACAAAGAGATACCACGAAGGCAGAGATGGGGTGATGTTTCTAAAAGCCAATGAACACCAAAGATTGCCAGCAAATCACCAGCAGCTCAGAGACAGCATGGGACAGATTCTCTCTCAGCCCTCAGAAGTAACCAAACCTACCAACACCTGGAGGTCACACTTCTGGCTTTCAGAACTGTGAGACAATACGTTTCTGTTGTTTGAGCTGCTCAGCGTGTGGTAGTTTGTTACTGCAGTCCTAGCAAACTAATACAATAACATGACTTCAGCTGGAGCTACTCACATTTAAATAAAAGACTGCACTTTAAAATGAGCATGGCTTACTAAGGAAACAAAAATGTGCTTGGTTAGGATCAGACGTTGTGTGTTTGTTATCTAAAATCTACCTGATAAACCATTCTGTCAGTGACTAACATGTTTTATTTAGGCACTAATCCTTCATAAATATAGAGTAGGTGAAATTCCATAAATATTTAAGATGTCTCTGTTTTTTCTTGGTAAACTATGGACAAACATATAGTTACCGAAGATGAGCAATAATGTATAAATCCTGCCCTCTTAGTTCCTAGATGGCAAAACTCTGAGAAGACTAAATTGTGTAGTATGGAAAGCAACATAAACATGATGGTAAAGCATATCATATAAGATCATTATACTCATTAATTAGCAATAAAAATGTGTGCACTATTCACTAAAGTGTGTCTCCTAGGTGTAGAGCATTCCCCTGGGAATGGAATAAGTGTGGATAAAATATGAAGGAACACTGCACATAACATACATAATATATATGTTTTTCTTGAACCCTTGTGAAAGTTTTTGATATTTGTTTGTTTTGTGGGAAAAATTTAGAAGCCTTTGCCTGCATAATTAGAGACACTAAGCTTCCATTGTGAATGAAATTTCTATTGTATTGCTATAGATTGACATTTTAGGTGAAAATGTAAAATATGTGTGTGTGTGTGTGTGTGTGTGTGTGTAAACACACAGAATTACGTATAATTACAGAGAAGACAATAATATTGCCCTAAAATCATAACTAAGTTATAATTTTGTATTTCATATGGTAACTTCACAATCTAGTAATGTTGCTTATCTCAAACCAATTAATTTAAATATGTAAAAGTTCACAAATAGAAATATATAGACAGTGCAAATGTAGCAGAATCATTACCAATATAATGTCTGTTGTACATTAAGATAATTTGTATAGAGACAGAAAGCAGTTTAGGGGTTGCTAAGGCTGGGGATGGGAATGAAAGGGCAACTGTCTTTGGGGACAAAGTCTACTTGTAGGGTGATGTGGTGGAATGAAAAATACTTTCCACTTGTATATCCAAATATATCCACTTCTAAATCCCTGGAGCCTGTGAATTTTACCTTACACGGCAAAAGATGTGATTAAATTAAGAATCTTGAAATGGGGAGATTATCCTGGATTATTCTGATGGGCTTTATAAGGAGTCACATGTATCCTTATGAGAGTCAGACTGAGAGATTTCACACACACACACACACACACACACACACAGGTGCACACATACACACGCACGCACACACACAGGGGAGGTGAAGATGGAGCAGAAAGAGATTTGCAGATTCTTGCCTTGAATATTGAAGTGACGCCGCCACAAGCCAAGGGATGCCTGTGACACCAGAAGCCCGAAGAGGCGAGACACAGATGATCCTTTACATTCTCCAAGAGACTGTGGCCCTGCTGACACCTTGATTTCAGTCCAGGGAAACTGATTTGGATTTTTGGCTTCCAGAACTGTGAGGAAACATATTTCTATTGTTTTAAGCTACCAAGTTTACGATAATTTGTTAAAGCAACTCCAAGAAACTAATACAAATAATGAAATGTTCTAAACTTAGATTACAATGATGATTGTAAAACTCTGTAAGTATACTAAAACATACTTAATTGTACACTCAAAATGGGTGAATTGTATGCTCTGTAAATTATATCTTAATGAACATGATTTTTAAAAGTCTTAGTAGACATATCAAAAAGTTAAAATTTTAAAATGATTTGCAAACTTCTTAGCTATTTGGTGTTTAATACCACAAAACAGCTGTAATGTTTTTCTTATGATGTGCTTTTACTTCCATTCCAGTTACGTTTATGTAGGAACACTTTCTTGCAGAATTAAATCTAACATCAGACTACTTAAGAACTATATTTTAAAGCAATATTAAACAGCATTAACACATTTAGCATAGAAGTTCAACAATCAGAAAGTAGAAGAGTCACATTAAATTTTAAAACTCCCATATCCAGAACATATGAAAAACTCTCAAAATTAATATTAAGAAAACAAACAATCAATATTTAAAAACAGATAAAATATTTGAGTAGACACTTTACAAAAGAACATATATGAACGGTAATTAGTCACACAAGAAGACACCCAACACCATTAGTTATGTAGAAATGCTCTGTGTTTCTACCGTGCTGGTGTTTCCACAACTACACGTTTGACAGAACTCATAAACCCAAACACCTAAGAAGCATGACTTTTACTGTTTGTAAATTATACTCCCAAAAATTCTGACTTTAAGAAAAAACTACAAAGCATAAATCATTTTCAGAGGCTGACAGAAATCAATTTATTATCTTAAATACTGAATAAAATGAAGAGAAATAAAGAGAAATCTTTCCTTTCCTATATGAATGGTACCACTGAACAACTAAATCAGAGATGAGAAGTTCTTAAACAGTATTCCAACTAAAATAAAAAACAAATAATAGAATTGGACTGTTATCATTTTGCACACCCAGTGGATTAATAGATTGCGCCATTCAGCAGCAATGGTGCAAGCATCACAAAAACAGAGACGTTCGGAAATAAACTTCTTCCTGCTGAAGGAACACCGCTCCAACAGGAGTCTCGCCAAAGGAATGGAACCAGAGGTGGCTCAGTCTCCGGATCCAGCTGCCACTTTGTCAGAAATAAGGAAGACAGAGGAGCACATTGACCTGCAGCAAAAGCGCGCAGGCATAAACCCGGAGGAGAGTAAATTCTCAGATTTCAAGATAAATAAAGGTATAAAAATGCAATATTTCAACTCATATCCATACAATCATAATAAAAAACAAATATTATTCTCATTTTATGTGTTAGCTCTCTGTAACATGCACACAGTATAAAGTCCAAAGAAAGTTTTTCCGATATTTATTTTCACTTTCAAACAGCCTGTTGCCCACTTCAGAGCTCCTCCAGATTTTCCTTTGACCTGGCCAAGTCTTCCAAAGTCGCTGGTGTATCTGAATGCTTCACTGTGTGAGAAATTTTCAAAATACTTGAAACTGTTTAAGATTTCCAAATAATGATTTAAAAAATTTTTAGGCAATGTTAACAAAATACCTTCTAGAGGCTTAGCATATGCTATCACATTTGATATTCATGATAAACTTGAGAAGATTCAACAGGCCCATGTGACAGCTAATGGAATTTTAGATTCCATGTAAGGAAAAGAACAAGAATCACTGTGCATGGATAACTGCATTTGAAACAACACAGTTTAAAGAAAAATATCCTCACTGAAGGATATTTAGAAAAAATCCATCATTTACTGCAACACCATTCACAGTAGCCAAGAATATGGAAGCAACCTCGGTGTCCATCAATGAACGAATGAAGAAAGAAAATGGAATAGTATTCAGCCATACAAGAGAATGAAATCGTGTCTTAGGCAGCCATACGGATGAACCTGGAAGACAGTATGTTAAGTGAAATAAACTAGGCATAGAAAGACAAATACAGCATGATCTTACTAATTTGTGGAGTCTAAAGAATTGATGTTGTAGAATAGTGGTTACCAGAGTGTTGGGGAGGTTACAGGGGAGGCAGATAAGGAGAGATTGGTCAACGAGTTCAAAGTTACAGCTGCATAGAAGGATAAGTTCTGTTGTTTTATTGCACAATTCAATTCTAAAGCTGCCTCAATGTTAGATAACCCTCAGCACCTTCATCGAAGGCAATTAAAGCTCACCATACCGAGGCAGAGTATCCTACAAATGAGGTGCCGAAACACCACTTTCTATGGTTTAAGTTTTAAGTCTGCCATTGTGGCTGTCCATTTGAAGTGAAGAAAGCAAAGCACTATTTGGGACTGTGACTGTCCTCACCTGACGCCTGCTGTGTGAGGTCCGAGTTCTCTGTGATTCTCCCAGGGCTGGGGATCAGGAGGATTTTGAAGAGGAGGAAGGCAACGAAGAAAAGAGCTCTCGTCCCCCCAAGTTCAGAACACCCTGGTGCTGTCCTGCAGACGGCAGCTGCACCTCCCAATATGTGGATTGGGAGCAGCAGGAGGGGACACAGTAGCACGCCACAGAGCTCAGCCGGAGTTTTGCTTCTGCACATTAGATTGAGTAGTCAGTCACTCTCCCTCCGTACATATCAAGTTACCTTGGAAACGTGGGAGTAAATCATTACTGGAAGAATTGCT
Source organism: Varecia variegata (assembly GCA_028533085.1). Taxonomy (NCBI): domain Eukaryota; kingdom Metazoa; phylum Chordata; class Mammalia; order Primates; family Lemuridae; genus Varecia; species Varecia variegata. Next base: position 171,862,778 of record CM052439.1, read on the forward strand.
TGTGAAAGAGTGGGAAATGTCATGTTTTTCTGGTTTGTAGGCAAAAAAGTTTTGTTAGTTATGCACTGGGGGGCTTTTAATTTTTCTGTGAACCCCCTCGGTGGTGATTCTGTACAATAATGGGAAATGAAATTGTTGACCTTGGGGGATTTAGTCCATGTTATTATTCAATCACTTTCATGCTATTGCTTTAGGGAGGCTCCAAAAGTCCTTTCCCTGAGTTTTTGATAGATCCCTTTCCCACAATCACACTGTATTTTCCTTTAAAATTATTGTCTATATTGCTAGTGCTGGGACACATTATGTATGAGTAAAAGCTTCCCAATTTCCCATTGCCAACTTTTCTTTCTGTTGGAATAATCTGGTTTGGTGAGCAACAGAAGGTGATGTGCTTGCTCGAGAACAAAGAATGAAGTCACCCCGCTTCATCCTGTTTGTTAGTGTCAAGATTTAGGTGGAAAGGAAGGCAGGCCTGCAACAGTGGCTTCAGAATATATTCCTTCTTCCACAAAATAATGTTCCCATGTGTCGTGGGCCTTGCTCAGAAACCGTCTGGAGAACAGACACTGCTCCAGCATTTGTTTGCATGAGGGGCGTTCTCCTTCTGTCTAATTTGGAAATGCTACATGCCGCACTGCTTCCGTACAGAACATTAAAACCAGAAGGCTGTGAAGTGTGAGTTCCTCTCTCTAATTTATCATTGGTTTTCACTTAGATCATTCTCTGACACAGACCATCTGTTCAGAAGCTGGTCGGTCCCCACATCACCACCCAACAGAGTCTCCCCAGTGGGAGGGCAGCAGGCCTGCCTCTGCACCAGCCCAAAAGAAGCCTGAGCACTTTCCTTTTTCAGCAGGTGCTTCCTGAGCTACTATGAGTGTGATAACAAAATAGAGAGAGAAAAAGGCAAAGGGATAATGCCACAAGCCATAACTGCTTGCTGAGTCTCCTACGTCTCAAAACTTAATTAGTCATTGTGTCTGATACTGAAGTCCATGATTTTCATGAGACTGATGTGCCATTTAGGCTAATTTGCAGAGGGTTTCATAACTAGCAGTTTCACACCATCATGAAAAATAATTCACACGTAATGAAAAACAGTAAAGTATACAAATAATCAGTGTGCAAGCTGCCATTCCTGATCACTGAAAGTTTCCAGAAATAAAAAAACAAGTAAGAAAAGCATCAAGAGCTTCATCTAAAGTTCCACTTTATGCCATTTAAAAAAAAAAAAAAGACAACTTTTATAGCCTGACTGGAATCAGAATTCCTAGAAACACAGCCTGGATACAGATGGCACAAAGGACAAACTCAGGACAGATCTTTGGAGCTGGATGTGGCTTTGAACAGTAATAACACTTACAGAAAAGAAAAGACAAATTAATAATCTTGCTAATTCTTTCGTCATAGATAGGGTAAACACAAGAGACATTTATGCAGAAAGTATAATCCCAAGTAATATGGATTATATACTTTCTTTTATTTGGATCCAAATGTGTAGTTGGTTCTGGAAGTATTTCACAAATTAGCAAGGAATTGCAATTTTCATATGGTGCCTGAAGAGTATTTTGCAATAATAAAAAATTAAAATAGTCTTAAACTTGTACAATCTAAAATATTCTCAAAGTTTTATAGTTCATAATACTCTTAAACATGTCTAGTCTAAGTAACATGCTTGAAATATGATATCATTGATTCTTTATATTGGCAACCATAATTAGAGAAAGTTTTATCAGGACAACAGGTAGAGGATATATATTAATTCAATAGAAATGTACACTTACCTTAATAGAAATTTGCCCAAAGATGCATATACATTTATCTCATGTCAACATATCACAGCAAAAATTGGAAACATCTCAAATGGCCTTACTTAAGAGACTGATTTTAAAAAGTTTTGTATGGTTATACAATGAAACCTTGCACTAGGTAGCTGGCAGATCTATATATGATAGCGTTGAGTGCAAAGACACGTTATTCAAGAGCCTGGGAGTGGGTGAGTACCCTTGGGAAAGTTGCTTACTAAAGACTGCAACTTTTTCTAGGTTATTTGGAATTATTTTTAACCAGGAACATACACCTTTTAAAAATATATCTCAATTCTGGAAAAAAAAGGTTATGTGAGCTTAGATATATCAGTCAATAAATCTGAAAGACTGGGTTAGGATTAGAAAGCCATCTTGTACTAAAAATGGCCCATTTCTCCCCTGAGCTGTTCTCTAGTCTAATTTTCTGCCTGCATTTTACTTCTGAATTGCATGAAAGATTTGTGGAATACCATTAGCTATGGTTGAGGAATTACTTTCATGCTAAACTCTTGTTCTTAGCCACTTCTAACTTCTTGAAATTATTAACCTAAAGTTTCCCTAGCTGTTTCCAAGCCAAAGATAACTTTTATTGGAAGAGCTTAGGAGGAAAAAAATTGCCTTCGTTCCTATTAGCTATTTATGAATAAATCAAAGGTTTTTTTCTTTAATGTATTGAAAGTAAAAGAGTAGCATTCACATATATTTTTATTTGTAAGCAACCTGAAAGGGTTTGCACTAAATAACCCTTAACTTGGTATAGTTGCAGGTAAGCAAAATAGAATAGCAGTAACTGAAACAATAGTGTTTTTTGGGATTCTCTGTATACAGGGAACCATGGTTTAAGTCTTTTCATATGCAAATGCCATTCTATAGTGTTTGTTTCTAATTATAGCAGCCGGCTCATATGGCATTTCTCATATTTTTACATTGTTTCTCTCTCTCTGTCCCCTCTCTCTGCATTTTATTTAGTTTTGAATAGGTAATGCACACATGATACAGAATTTCAATGAAGTAAAAGGGCAAATAGTGAAAATTAATCTCTTCCACCACGCCTTCCCCAGGCTAATCTCCCAAGAGCCACATAACTGGGGCAGGACAAGCCGGTGCCAGAGATGCATCCTTCCAGGTGTGTTCTCTGCACATAGAAGCACACATGCACATGCAGGAGACTTCTTCCTTAAGTGGATTTGTGTCTACTCTGCATGGCAATCCTGGGGGCTCGGAAATCTTTTGCTAAATGTAGATTAAAAGAGAAGACCATGCATGGGTGACCATCTGTGTGCCAGAGATTGGTTTCTTTCTTTATTATCTCATCAGTCAGCTTCAACCAGACACCATCAGCGTGAGTCTCCTCAATGAAAGGAGTGGCTCGGTTGGGTTTCACTGCACCTACCTGCTCACTCTGAGGGAAGAGTGGCAGAGGATACTAAGACCTGCATGGACCTTGCCCTCCTATTTTCATACTTTATAAAATCTGGATGAGCCATCCTCTGCCCATGTGCCCAGCAGAGATCCTGAGATCTCCACACACCCTCATCCTGGGCATCCACCTTTGGATTCCAAAATGACTTACCCATGCACCCCACAAAACAGCCAGAATGTGTACCCCAGCACACAGAGGAACTGAAGAGCTGGTAGGGGCTGTCCTCACAGCCAGTAGAGACTGGCCGGATTGCACCATGTCAACAAAATAAGGATTTACTTGGCATTTCCCATCCATACTCCCCTGAACCCTCAACCAGAGAAGTTAGGCTCTGCACAGGAAGGGGCAGAGATGCTCACAAACAGCTCCAGGCTTCCTTTCTCCACCCGCCAGTGCTGAATTGGGAGGGAGAAAGGGTGAAGCAGCAGACAGACCCCTCCCCACTGCAGGTCCTGGGAACCACCAGCCTGGCCATCCCTGGGGGAGAGATGGACATGAGATTGGGATTTCAAACTGAATGGCTTTCTAAAAGCTGGTGGTTATGACCAAAATGACATTAAAGGATCTGCTACAAAATGGTGAGGAGAGATTTTACATAGCACAGTTGGTGGCAGCAATTAAAAAAAACAGCCACACCATGGACATTCCCCTGCCCCCACCAAGTCCAGACTGTTCACTAGATGCTTCTGTAACCCGTGACTTGCAAGTTAGGGACAGGTGGATAAGTAGATAATCATGCTTACCAATCTATTTATACCATTTCTCAATCTACTTATTAAAATGCTTTGATTAGAGATTGTAGACCCAGTTGCATGTTAAGATATAGTATTTTAGTCTTTGAAGATATATTGCCCAAGCCTTCTCCATTCGTGTTCACCTTCTATGTCTGCCACAGAAATGGAAACCACACTCACATACACACACACACACAAGAAACAGAGGTGCCACATCAGTATGAAACACACAGTCTCTTAAGAAGTCTGGATGTTGCCAAGGCGTGGGCATGGATGGGATTAAGGCAGGGGGGATACATGGTGGGGGACACAGATGTCCCTGTCAGATGGGTGTCTAGCTGCAATATGGGACAGGGTGGGGTCCAGGGAGAAGGAGATGGCAGTATGTCAAGAAGGAGAGCCAAGGCAGAGCCTGTGGGGACCAAGAAGAACAAGCTGCCTGGAAAACCCTTTAGGAGGCAGTGGAAGCAGAGTGTGAGATTAACTGGATGTGGGGATAGAGGAAGAAGAATTGGATGGGAGGTGGCCAGTTTTTGACCTTGGCAGTCTGTGCATCTGGAGGCAGAAATGAGGACTCAGTCAAGAGAAGCAGATCCGTGGAGCTTTTAAAATGGTAATGTTTCTGGCTCTCACTGGATGTCTAGGAGGCCCCCCAGGGTGTCGGATGCAGTAGGCAGAGCCCATGGGGACAGGTGCCCTGAGGTGGGCCAGGAAAACAGTCAGGTTTCAGAGCAGGAACCTGCAAGTACCCACTGAAGCCTGGGAGAGCTACTTCTCTCCCCACATTGTAGAGCTGTTATTTTATATTCAAAGGTTATAGCCAGGATGTTTTTAAAACATAGGATAAAGGATTCAAGGCAGCAGACTTTACTAAGAAGTTTTAGTCATTATCACCACTGTTTCTAAATGACCTCAAAGTAACTGTAGGTCAGTACCCAGGACTGAAGAAGAGACAATTTTTTAACTAAAAGGATTTAATTTCTGAAGAATGAGGAAAGTGATGCTATTTTTATTTTGATTCATTATAAAACGATATTGGATAAATGACTTTTCAAAGCATTTTCTTTAAACCTTTGAGCAGGTGCAGAAAAAAACAAAACATCATAACTTATGAAAGACAAAACTTAAAAAGAAACAGCTGAAGCCACACACGTGTCCACGAACAGCGCCATCCCCTGGGCTTCCCCAGGCTGAGTGCGAAAAAGGGGCACTCGCAGGGCTTCACTGCAAACACACATCCTGAATCACCTGCCCTCTGCCGCCTCAACCACGGGAAACACCAGAGACGTGGTTCTGTGTCCTGCCAGGGGTGGCCACTAGAGATGGGCACGGTGCTTTTGGTGGCACAACAAGCTTGGGCGCCACTTGTGCCGCTGCCCGGGTCCCAGTTCCCCTGCAGGCCTCTCCCGTGGAGGGCCCTGATGTGCTACCTGCAGCCAGGCTGCCCTCTGTCACTGCACATCCCGCCTCCCTCGCTGACCTGCTGTGCCCCACTCTCCTGCCCTGGCTACCCCGTGCCCACACACAAGAAACAGAGGTGCCACATCAGTATGAAACACACAGTCTCTTAAGAAGTCTGGATGTTGCCAAGGCGTGGGCATGGATGGGATTCTGCCCATGGATGGGAGGAAGGTTCTGCCTTCCTCACCCCAAGTCAACCATTGTCCTCCCTCTAAGTGGCTTAAGATAATCAATCTTATTACCTTAGTTGTGTCCTGTCTGCCCACGGCCATTTGTATTGGAAGTTAGAGGGCAGCTTTGCATGAACTTGCAGTGCGCGGACACCCAGCACCCTGGTCATCTGAACCGGGCCCACTCCTCTGGCCCCATCCGCCAGACCTCAGAGTCCTTGGGGACCACACTCTTTCCTTCGCATCCCCTGCGTACTGCTCCCGTGGCCTGGAATTCCTTCCTCCCCTTTTCCATTTTCCATTTCAGGGCAAACCGCTCCAGCAAGCCCGTGCCATGGTCCCAGCCTGGGACAGATCCTCCTTCATGCACCCCCGAATAACATCACCGCGGAATAATAAGCCATGAGATAAATAAATGGGGAGAACAGAATAGAAAAAGATGCCTCTGGGGAACTAATTATGGAAAACACATGGCTTTCTGTCAGCACTGGAAATAAAGGTAGGAAAAAAACAAGACAGGCACCGCCCGCGAAGCAAATCAGACCCCAGCACGTCCCTGCGGCGCAGGACAGCGGCCTCTGCGGATCGGCCACGTGGGGCAGGGCCAGCCGGTGCAGGAGCCTGGTAGACCCGGGGCCCCAGGGACTGACTGACCCTGCAGAGCCCACAGCTCGGCGACAAAGAGCAAAGTTGCAGACTTCAGTTAGGTTCAGGGACAGGAAGGACAAGGCAGGCTGAGTCCCCGGGACCCGGGGTCTGGGCGGTGTCTGTCTCTGCACTCAGGGTGGGGTCGGGCTCCAGGGCGCCTTTCTCCTTCCTGCCCACGCGATTGTCACGTGTGGCCCCGGAGCGCTGAGACCGCCCCAGACGCAGGTGTAAACCCACTGCCACTCCCGCGTCAGACGCCTGGGGACCGAGCTTCCGGGCGGGGCCTGGGACTGAATGTCTGTTCCCCAAACACAGGGCCGCGTCTGTCACGTGCTGGGCACTCACTAGAGGTGTGTTGAACCAGGGAATAAACAAGGGAAGCAAGAATAAGTGATGCTCGCCACACCCGCAGGTGCGTGGGCGCCCGCAACGCTGCACGGAGGTCCCGGACCAGGATGCGGGCGGGGCCTGTGCTTGAGGCCGATGATGTGGAAACTCCCTGTCGGGGTACCTGGGTCGGTGACCACAGGCAAACGTGGAAGACAGTTTATTAAAGGACTATTTCTGCTTTGAGGTGTGGCAGGCACCATTCTGAGGGTGTCTTGCAATGAATGCAGTCAAGCATGTTACCAGTCACTCTCTGTAGCTTGCTTGTGTGAAATGCACCAGATAAAATAGACCCGGGGCAAATCACCTGTTGACGGGCTGCTTTATAGTCTAAGGCGAATTCTACACTCTATATATCAACAACAAAACAGGAACAACTCTAACTCCGCTTTTCCGCTGTTGGAGGCTATCTTGTTACCATGACAACTCACTCCATGTATTTGTTGCCAGACACGTGATAAAAAACAGGAGCGTGATTTTATCCAGTAAAATTGAAAATAAATCCTCAAAAGTACAAAGTAAATAATAATCCAGTATGCAAAAGAATTAAAAATATAATTGAACAAGTTAATTCAGTATTGAAATAGATTTTAAAATTCCTAAAATCGTGGAAGTCTTTACAGATTAATATTAAAAACGTAATTTCTTGAAAACCACAAAATCAAAGGTTAACATAAAACAATATTAGCCTACTCAAGTAATATTTTATGGGCTTTGGAATACATCCATGTTTTATTTAACTTCCAAAAGTAATATGTGAAGTCATGCTCTTTGTAAAACTGTGGAAGCATCCAGAACTGAAGTAAGAGCAGAAATTTCTCCTTCACTCTCCCTCCTTCATGCAGTTAGTGCATTGTAATCTCCTCCCCAAAAGTTAGGATAAATTTTTCCATACTAATGGATAGTCTATATATATAGAAAAAGATATGAATGTCTTTATATCTTCTTTTTTAAGCTAATAAAATGACTTTGCAGTCATAATGGTGCATAGTAGTGCATTCAGCTACACCTCATTCCCTTTAACGCCTGTGTAGTATAACATAATGTGAATGGACTTGAATTTTTAACCATTCTCTTATCGACAGACTTTCAGATTGTTTCCAATTTGTGATTAATACAAGCAAGGTTGCAAAGGACTTTTTGTACATATGCCTTAGGGCACATGGTGTGATGGGTAATGAAAACAGAAGTACTGGTCACAGGATATGCACACCTAATATTTGATAGGCACTACTGAATTATTCTTTAAATGGTCTATGAAAAGCTATCTATTCACAAATGAAAGTGCCCATTTCTGCACTGCTTTATCTTTATAACATCAATCTATTTCTTTCGACCAATGTGATGGAGATATATATATATATATATCATATATATTATATATATAATTTATATTGATCTTATAATTTGTTTCCCTGGTTACTATGAGATAAGCCATTGTTTTATAAATGTAAACATTTTGTTGATGTCCTTATTTCTATTCTGTACACTTTTCTATGTAGTTTATTTGTCTATTTTTATGGAGTATAAGGAGTTAATCGTACATTATTGACATTAATCTTTCATTGTGATAAATACTGTGTGTGTCCTTTATATCAAAACTACTCTTGTACTGAACTCTTTGTGGGTTCTTTTTTTCAAATTACATCTTTGAATTCTAGAAGTGGAGTTTTGTAACATTCAAATTGGATTATAAATTTCTCCTTGTATACCACATAATTTTTGTTTTGGATGTTGAGAAACTATTAGCAGTGGTAGAATGAATTATCTGTGCTCTTCATGGACTATAATTTTTGTCTCCATTCAGCCCATTTAATGCCTTTCAGCTGGAATTCTGATTTTACAACTGCCAGACTATCTTTTTATTAACCTATTCCTGATAGATTTTTGTACCATGCATTTACTTTTTCTTTTATAGTATAGCTATTAAAAGTATAGTCTCTGGGGTCAGTAATTGTGCTTAGCTCATAATGTCATTTTGAGGATTAAATGAGGTGATCCATGTAAAAAGATTAGTCTAGTGCTTCTAACATACTCAGCATATATTGTGGCATTGTTTTATTTTTAGTATGTGTCCTTGTAAATGGCTTTTAGCTGGATTTTTGTTTTGTCCAAAATTGTAAATAAATATATCCCCTTCAGATTTATTGTGAAAATTAATATTAAGCTTTTTCTAGTCTTCTATTTGACTAAATGTTGAGCAAAGACATTTAAACATATTTTTAATTTCACAACCATAATTAAACTCTGTATGAAATCTTTCTAACTTGAACAAGACAAATATGTCACATTAATATCTGTTAATTTCTTCTTATTTCTCATGTGTTTAAAAAATATCACCTGGGGCATTTCCCCTATTTTTAATGTTCTAATAGTAAGTTTCCATCAATAGATCAATATATAAATAAAGTGTGGTATACATACACAATAAAATATTATTCAGCCATAAGAAAATGAAATTCTGTCATTTGTGGAAACATGGATGAACCTGGACGAAAGTATGTTAAAAGAAGTAAGCCACACATACAAAGACAATTTGTGCATGTTCTCACTCGTATGTGGGAGCCAAAAGGGATGATTTCATAGAAGGAGAGAGTAGAACAGTGGTTACCATAGCTGGGGAGGAGAGGGAGACCTCCAAGGCCCCACCCAGTGAGGCTCCCTTTTCCTCCCAGCTCTCACCTGCTATCAGCCTCCCCCCGCTTTGTTCTGCCCCGGGCACTCTGACCTCCCTGCTCTTGTTGCCAGCTTGCTCCTCCCTCCAAGCTTTGTACTCCCCGGGGCCACTGCCAGGACACAGAGTCACTTTGTGATCTGAAGCCTCATTTTCTTCAGGTGCTCAGTGGTCACTCGTTGGGTAAGGTTCTCTCCATGTGATATAAAATAGCGATTCCTGCTTTTCTCATTCTCTCTGTCATGCTTATACCACTTTATTTCTTTCCATTACACCTATATATAGTATTAACATACGCAAATATTATATTTTATATTTAGTCTCTCCTAACTAGAATTTGTTTTTTCTCCACTGGAATTTAGCCGCCAAGATGGATTTCAGTCAGTTTTGTTTACTGCTGAATCCTCAGTGCTGAGTAGAGTCTGGCATGCAGAAAGCACTTAGTAAATATTTGTTTAATTAATCAGTCAATCCACACCAAATTGTCATCCAGCTTATGTTTAAACCCAGTAAATAGATATTAACTACCTCCTTAGATAATTTATTCCATCCTTAGAGAACTCTGCTGGAAAAATTATTACATAAAATCCATCATGTTTACTTTCGATCAATTGTTCATAAGTCCCTCTAATACAGTTAGGCAGAACAAGTCTAATACCTCTTCCTTCAGATATTTGGTAACAACTATCCTCATTAAGCATGTTCAAAGAATTCTGAAGAGAAGACATGCAAAAAAAAGCAAATATTTCAGCAACATAATGCATAAAATATGGCACGGCTTCTGTGATTTTATTGGTCAATAGCCACTGTCTGTGGTTGACAAGGAGATCACATTAATGTTCTGAAAATACTTTTTGAGTTGGCTTATAGCCAATTCTTTTAGCTCACTGCAAGGTTTCTGCTGGATGTTGTCTGAAACAATCTTCCTAGCCAATTAAAATATAACAGAAAGTAAATCTGAAGCCAGTGTCTGCAAATGAAGCCTCTGTGAAATATGCCAATGACAGTAGTATTAGAAGAAAAAGCAATAGTAACAAATAACTGTGAAGGATTTTCAAGGTTCAGCACTCCCATAAAAATTTGCAAAGCCAGGCCAGGTGCGGTGGCTCACGCCTATAATCCTAGCACTGTGGGAGGCTGAGGCAGAAGGATTGCTTGAGGTCAGGAGTTTGAGACCAGCTTGAGCAAGAGTAAAACCCCATCTCTACTTTAAAAAAAAAAAAGAAAAAAGAAAAGAAAAAATTTGCATAGCCATGTAGAGCCTTAAGAGATGGTGTGGGGTGGTAATTAAAAGCATCATCTCTGAAGCTAGTTCTCAGTATTTAAATTCTGACTTTAACCCCCAATTATCTCGTTGGACTTTCAGAATTATTACGTACCAGTGAGTCATGTCTGCCTCCCATTTTAGCTGTTTTTGAATGGGAGAGCCTACAGCCATTATCCTATACTTTTCCTATCATAGTGTGTTAGGTGAGTGGTGGGAGTAGGGAGGAAAAGTCAACTGTCCTCTTTAGTTGGCACGTCTGCAGATGAAGAGCTACTGTACTCAAGGACTTTACTCGAGAAACAACATCTGGAGAGCCTCATCCACACCAGAGCTAGGTTTAGATGATGAGATTCTATAGGTCAAGCTCATGCTATGATGGTGTGAGACTTTGGGGAACATGGAGGGTGGTGAGTGTGTTTTGCGTATGGAGGGATGTGAATCTTTGAGGGCCAGAGAGTGGAATGTGATGACCAGCTCCACGGTGGCTCCAAGGACAGTTACCTCCTAGGGTTTACGGCCTGTGGAGGCCCCTCCACGTGGAATCAGGGCTGACCTGTGTGGAGAATACTGTGAAAGGGACAGGATATCATTTTCAAGGCTAGGCCATAGAAGGTATTATATCTTCTGCCTCGGACTTTTTAACTATTTACTCGAGAGGAAATCAACCGCCATGCTGTGCGGCCACACAGACAGTCCTGCGGCATGTCCTCAGTGAAGAGGGACGAGGGCTTCCCGTCAGCACCGAGTTGCCAGCCGCGTGAGCTGGTCTCCAGGAGAGCAAATTCTCCACTCAGTCAAGGCCTCTGTGACTGCAACCTGGTTACACGTTACTCGGCAATAATGTGAGAGCATTGGCCTATAGCAAATACGTACAAATAGTCTGATGATGGAGTCAGAGTTATTAAGAGAAACAAATAAAAGCACCATATAACAAACACTTATTGAGCACCCATTTGTGGTAGGTGATACTATAGAATAGGGCATGTTCCCTGCCTTCGGGAATCCCCTGGCAGTGTCTGGGACAGAGACATCATCACCGAGTTCGTCCAATGTGCTTAAATAGAGGATTTTAGAGAATGCTGTGGAGTAGATGTCCACGTCTGGGGGTCAGAAGGGCCCTCTGGGTAGGTGATGCCAATGTTGGGCCTGAGAGACCCAGCCCAACAACAAGACTGGCCTTGTGCACACGGGGTAGGCCAGGTTTGTTTTCCACATTGCTGTGGGGACACATTGCTGGGAAGAGGAGACTGACCTTATCTAATAAAATTGGGACTGTAGGGCTTTGCAAGAAGGCAGCATTTGAACTTAAACAGTAAGATATTTGGCCTGCAGAAAAGGGGGTAAAGAGAATTCTAGACAGAAGGCAAGAGCCCGGCTGGATTCAGGCTGAGTCCTACGGTGGTGAGTACAGGACCCATGTTATGGAATGTCCACATTATACTGTATTACTGAGGAATCCCCTCAGCATTTTTAAGTAGATATTTCAAGAATAGATATAAGTTTAGAAAAGATCAGTTCGACCTTGAGTGGAAGATGTACTGGAGAGAAGTGAGATGAAGGGGGAATGAGATTAAATTCCACTCTAATCACCTCTGACCTCTGACACCTCCTCTTTAAATGAGATGTGGTGGAGGTCAGGTACCAAAGCAATGATGATGGAAAAAAGAGGACAAGTCAGAGAAGAAACAAGGTGACAATAAACCTAATAGTACACTGGGAGAGAGAGACAATGGACCCTATTCTTCCAGAACAGTGAAGTTTGCTATTTTCATCATATAATTACATGATAGTACACTGCCCTCCATTTCTCAGTAAATGGCAAACCAGTTACCTAGAAATCATAGGGATATTGGTTTTTAAGCTGCCCAGGCTTATAAAGAAACTTTCAAATGAATTGAATGATTTAACCCATATTTAGAGCTTCGTAATGCCAATGAGATAAGTCCCTTAGAAAAGTATAGTATATAAATGAGTTTTACTCACTTCTTTGTCCTGAATTCACAATGTACATTTTAAAAAAGAATAATCTGGGCTGAGGTAGACTTTATTTTTCAGTGTTTCTCATCCCTCTTACTTTTCAATGTGAACATTCAGGATAATTTCTTTCAAGGGCGTGTTCACACGGAATCCCGCTGAGGGAGGCAGAGGTGGACTCGGGCAGAAAGCTGACATCAGGCTGGTCCCCTGTGCTGTCCTTCCTGTGTCCACGCAGAACTGTCACCTCCCATGTAAACCCCAGTAGAGAGAGAACCGAAGCTGCTTGCACCATCCAGAGTGAGAGTCAATGAGAAGTAAATCAAAACACAAGTATTTATTTCTGTAAGTTCAAGGATGATGCCAAATTCTAAGTGTTTAAAGCAGAAACCACAAAACTTGTTTCTCAAACATCACTAGTGCATAAACGCCCAAAACAGACAATGGAATGATATGTAACAGTTAAATGCCAAGCCCTTCCTCAGCATTCTCAAGACAGGCATTGAAAAATAATTTGAAAGCACAAGGAGACAAGATATAGCTTCCAGGAGCCGTCTTGGGAGTTGCTCTTATAAACTGATTTTAAAAAATGCATTTGACTTAGAGTCAGGAAAAATGATATTGAGCTTTATCTATATGAGTAAATTTTTGCAGAATCAAAAAGTCACATAAGCAAAAAAAATTCAAAACTTTATAAAATGAATTTATTTGTAGTAGCCACCAACGCAGGCATGCAAAAAAAAAAATGTGCCACATTATCTTCTATAACTAAATTGTCTCAAGCCCAGCTCCCTCCTCTCATCAGAGGGGTTTAGTACAGTGTCCTCCAGGTAGAACATTCATTCCCTTTCAAAGACCCTCCCAGAATCTGCCGTCCCCTTCTCCTCAGGGTAGCACTTACACCTCAACGTTCATGTGGAACCTGGCTGTGGGGTTAGGGGTGCCAGCCACGTCTCAGAGGTCACACTGCATCGTGTCCACTGCTTTCTGTCACTGCTTGGGTGGCTCCACTCAATGTGGGAGGGGTTACCCAAGGGCACGGATGTCAGGACAGGATGCAGGTCCACCAGCCATCTGGAAGACCAGCTACTGGGATGCCAGCCTTCACATACTAAAAGGTGGTGGACGGACAGAGAGTGTCACAGTGAGGGGTATGCAGGGAGTGGGGAGATATGAGTCCTAGTTCCTTTGCATAAGAGGGAGGTTTGTTATGCAGCCGAGGGGAACAGTGGCGTCTGATAAGCTGGCTCACTCCCACCGAGTGGATGCCACAAGGGAAGGCAGTTTAATTTAAAGCGGGAATCCATCCGGTTTCTGTAATATTTGTGAATATTGTACTGGCGTGGAAGGGAAGAAGATGGGTACTGAGCGTTGCTATTGCTTTTAAAGAAAACATTATTACAAACTGCTCCCCAGCAAATGACTAAATAACTAAAGCATTTCTCTGGTCCTACAGGTTAAAATTAACAGTAGATGGAAATAACAGGAACACTTGTGTTACCGCCGGGAAATAGGGGCCAGACCAGGGCTCGGAGTCCACCCAACCCTTGGACACTCCCAGCAATCAAGCAAGCTAGTGCTGGACGTATTTGGAAACCAGAAGTGCGGTTCTGCCTCCACTACGGATAAGAAGGGGTCTGCTGGAGATATCGTGATCTGTGCTGTACAAATGACCACAATGAACGGTCCCTTCTCCCCTTTGGCTTCGTTCTGCGGTCACAGCCGGACACAGGAGTCACTTCAGAGTCCTCAAAAGCCCTGAGGCCTGTGTTAAACCCCAAGGTTATTACAGTCTCACGACCATGAAGCTGAGAAACGGTGTTTAACTTGGCTGCCAGGCAAATCGCTTTATCTCCAGCAGAACAGAAGCCGCCTTTCCGGAGAAGTGTGGCAGCTGCCGACTACAGCAAAGCGACTTTGTGCTGCAGTTTGTCAGAGTGAACTCCAGGTTTGTTCTGCTGGCCCTGGGGAGCTGGAGTGATGATGCATGTTCGTAAAGTGTGGGTTCCCAGCTGCCTGCACTGCCCTGGAGGAATTTAACCACCAAGAGCAGGAACTGGTCAGCACAGCTCTACCTGACAGACAGGACGGCCGCCGAGGGCAGGGCCAGCAGTGCGGCCCTGGGGCTCATTTCTCTTTTCACAGAAGTCCTCTCTATGCTGCGTGAAGGGGACACTTTGTGTCACCTCTGGAAGAAGGACGCACTGGGGTCCTGACATGCCTCAGCGTCCAGCCACCCTCCTTCCTCAACCAGCTGCATCAAGACCCTCAGTGACATGGCACACGCAGGCAAAGCCCGACCTCTCTGGCCTCAGCGAGCAAATCTCAGGCTGGCTCCACACTCGCCCTGTGAGACCAGGACTGTCCACCGCAACCCAGCAAGCTCGGCCCTAGCTCTGAAACCAGGAGTACTAGCAGCACCTGAGTCCAGCTATTAGTACGTACAATCACCACTATTTCCAGTTGTTTTAGAACCAAGTTCCTTTTCCTCATTATTTCACTCCAGGTAAGTTTTCCAAGATCCCCAGGATTAAGAGAAGGATGCTGTGCGGGGTGGGGGCACAGCATGCACTAGGTGGTTCCTGGACACGTGGTAATTGTAGGCCTGGGCTGGTGACTCCCTCCTCAAAACAAAGCACAGGGTTTACACCAGCAGATCTCTGACCTTCTGTGGCTGTCGGGTGAGAGCATGATTGATGATGAAGCATCATCGATATTGCTGATTTCATTCGTTCATCCACATGTCCCTGCAAAGCCTCATCTCTGCCCGAGAGCTCATAGAGCAGAGTCTCGTGATGTAGCCCTGGCTCTCACCAGCCCCCACCATAAAAAAGGGACAGAAGCACAATTACTGTGGATTATGTTGACATAATAAAGGAAATTAAAGTTTAACATTTATCAGAAAAAAATGACCTCTGCCTGACACTTCACAATTGCAGTCACCCACAAAGCAGTTACAATCGCTGGGCAGAGTTCGCCAAAGTATCTCTTAACACACGTCCTTTTGCTGAGGACTCCACGGGGGAACAAACAGTTCCTCACGTGAGCAGGCAAAATTAAAATCTTATTCCCTTCTCCGTTAACAACTTCAACAGGTGGTTAAAGCTTGAGACAATTATAGAATCCAATTCAGAAATTAAGACATCTAAATTGTGCCCCCACACTTGAGGCTTCAATTAAAGCCCGGCAAACATTCCATGTGACACATAGAGTTTTCCCAGCCTTGTGCACTACGGCACTTCGTCATCACAAACGTGTGAGGTGCACCAGTGAGAACAACTGAGGTTCTGGAAGTTTAGTTCATCTTCCCAAGTTTTCCCGGCTGGTAAACGCTGACTGTGAATTTCAAACTCTGGTCTTGTGGTTAGAAAGCTGCTGTTTATTGGAACAAACGACACCAACCCCAACATGGCCTTGACTCAGCCAATGGTGCCACACGGGTCACAGTGTGGTGGGGTGTGAGCCACACGTCCCACTGACAGTCAGTCACAGCTCAGTAACTGCTCGTGGTGCTCGTCGGCCACGTCCCCCATGGCAGCCACTTCAGCAACCGCCTGCACCGACCCCTCAGCATCGCAGCTTCGCCTCGTCTTCCCTCTGCTGCTCCTCGAGATTTTACGCTGTTCTCTGCTGGGTTATTCTGCTGCTTTTTCCACTGTAGGAGGCACCGTCTCTCTGTACAGAGTGAACGTGGGGTGACCCTCTCTAGGGTGACTGTCACTGGATTCTGTGCGTAAAGGTCTGGAGAGAAATCCCACTTTACCGGGAAGATCCCCACACTGAGCTGTAATCACATCACCACGGAGAGGACTCAAAAGTCAAGGGCAATCGTAAGTGTCCCGTAAGGTCAGATTCGAGAACCACTGTCTTGCAATAGGCCGGGTGGCATGTGGGTCAGGACTCTGGTTCTTCGAGACTTGCCTGCAGGCATGGCGTGATTTCGAGTTCTGGAGGCTGAGGATTGAGCAGGGCTCTCAACCCCCTATTAGCAACTGAGGGGAAAGGTGAGGGGGGCCAGGAAGGCCAGGGCTGCACCTGCAGTCACCCAGCTGGTGGGGACAGGGTTGGGTCCTAATCCCCAGCCGAGAATCCCTTTGGCCTCCCTGTGGCCTGCGCCTGGCTTTTCCCTCCATCCGCCGGAATGAGAATGTTTACCAGAGAATGGTGCTGCCCTGGCTTTCAGAGGTCCTTGAAGAAAAGCTGTTTTCTGTGTCATACTCAGTATTTCATGCTAGGGCAGGATCGCTTGAAACTTACAGCTGAAGACTGACATGAGACTAAATTGCACGAGCCATTGAATCCCCAAGGGTCCAGCAGATACACATCTCAAGCGCTCAGAGTGCGAAGCTGTAGGTGCAGAGTTGATGCACGTTCTCTCTAACCATCATCGCTCCTGTACTAATGAAGGATGCTAGACGCAGTCATCATGTGATGAGGAAGTGGACAGTGGATCCCAGCTTTCCTCCAAGTCCGGTCACATCTGATGGAGCAGGTGCTACACCGGCTGCACTGAGACCCCAGGCCGGTGAGTCAGCAGAGCTGGCAAGTGTGTGAATGTGAGTGTGCGTGTCTTTATGAGAACATGGGTATTAGAGTGCGTGTGTTTGTAAAGTATGTTAGAAGGTGTGTGAGTGTGCACGAGAGTGTGAGGATGTGTCTGTGCCTGTGAGTGGGTGTGTGCGAACTGTGGCAGTGCCACTGTGAGTGGATGAGCTGGTGTGAGTATTGACATGGCAGAGTGTGTGTACGTGGATGAGTGTGCGAGTGACGGGGTGTGGTTTGTGTGCCCTGGGGATCGAGGAGGTGCGGTAGGAAGGGGAATGGAGGGAGCCTCTTCAGCACTTCCCCGGGAACATATGGACTCTAGAACTTCTCCCCCTTCTCCCCGTCTCTGCATGCAGGTCTTGCTGAAACTTCACACCACCCCCAAGAGCTCGGAAAATGATGCAGCAACCTTCAAAATGAAAAATGAGACCCCTTGTAGGTTCGGCGTTCCCCTGTTTATTCTTATCCTTGCCCGACAGCGCCTTGACCTTGAGGGCAGCTCTCCATTCCCTGTGTGGGTTCCCCGTATCAGTGGAAAGAAACGCTCAGCTAGAAATGGCTGTGCAGGTCTTTTCTCTTTCCTACTTCATTTGCAGGCTGTCCTTTCAGTCCCTTCATTCCGTCAGAGCACACGATGCTGCTCACTCCAGGTTAACATCTTTAAAAAGGAATGATTTGGAATAGTCTGTTTATTAATGTTAGCTTCTGCTTCTAGACACCCCTTAAAGCAGCACACGCAACAAAATCAGCACAAAGGGATTTTTCAATTTGCTGTCTCAGTTTTGCCCTGAAGAAATCCCCCGTAAGCGGGCGCTGAGAGCTTGTGTGCAAGCTCTAACCAGGGAGCTCGGCTGCAATGTGTTGCCCTCGCAGGAGGACATTCCTCCCCCACCAGGGAAGGGCTTCCTTCCAGGGGCTTTGCAGGGCTGCCTTGGAGCAGGGGGAGGACAGGCCAGCACAGCCACCTCTTCCACCAAATCTCTCTGAGGAAAGGAGCAGGGACAGCTCACATCCCAAAACAGCTTCTTTGAATCCAGGACTTCCCTTAGAAGAGGGAAAGGCATTCACTTAGGGAGAAGGCAGCCACACAGTAGCAGGAAGACAGACGGTTGGAACATCCCGCGGGTGACAACCTCAGGCTGGAAGTCAAGACTGAAAGCTTGGTCTTCATGCTTTCAGCTTCAAGTGGGATCCAAGTTTTTAAAATATTGACATCCCATATGCATATATTTCTTAATATTTGGGGAAAACTTGCCTTAACCCTGAGCACTGAGGACATATGCCCATGTCAGAAAGCACGTTTGCCACCAATTTTTGAGACCAAGTGAAGAGCTGTCCGTGGTAGCATGTCCACCTGGGTGATTTCCTGTGACAATGATGCCGAGCTACAGCCCCAGGCAAGCAGGGCTGGAGACCATTTCAGCCTTTGCCCTGGCCTCTGCCTTTGATCCATTCTGTAGCTGTATGCAGTGGGCACTGCTCTGTGCTGTTGGGAGATGGCCTCCCTCGAGAAGGAACAGTCAGGGCAAAGGCAGGGAATCTTGTCACCCTAGAGTCTAGGACCTAGACTGTGACCTTTCTGTGACATTACATTGCAATAACAGCTTTGCACTTTCTCAAAAATGCAAATAATACCTGCCCTTCACTTATCAGTACCAGTATATGTATGATAAGATGTTGAAATGATTGATAAATTGAAAGAATTGCCCATGGTATGTTTCTTAATGGATTTTCATTTTTGTAACATCTTCAGTTTGAAGGTTAAACACAGAGCCAAAGAGAAACTTCCTGGCAATACTGTAAAAAGCATTTTACTGTCATTTCTAACATTTTAAGTGGTCGAGATATGTTCATTTCCAAAAAGAACAGCACCTACAGCAGAGACTCTTGCCCTGAGCTTTTCTTACTGACTTAAAAGAAAGACCCAAGAGTTTTTAAAACTGCTTAATTGAAGAATATGTTTGTGTGGTGGTGGCAGGGGGTGACATTTCAGATATTAATGACACCTCCAGAAAATTATCTTGGTCATCTGTAGAGGGCCTCTCTTAATCATCTTTCTACACCAACACCCATGGGCATGCCTTAGTTTTCTTCAGCCTCAGAAAGGCACCCAACATTCTCCACTGTCAGGCATCTTCTGCAAAGCATGGAGAAGGAAAGAGGACCAAAATGAGATCCCATATGGACACCGAGAGTGTTATTCACTATTAGGTCAAGCATTATATTCACATTGCCAAACTCCTCTATCACCTTATGATCATCATGTTCGTATCCAGTGAGAAAATCATCTACTTCAATGGAGCTGGGAATAAACATCTGAGTTGAAGCTGGGTTTAGTTCATTACTCACCGAAAATAAAGCAGGTTGTTGGTTCTTAATAATTGTCAAAATCAACCAATAAATGTTATCTACAGAGAGAAAAACACGTCAGACTTCCAATGTGGTCCATTCAGGACTCACAGAATATAGGTGGATGAGCGCTTTTCGTAAAGCACTGGGAAGTTCACAGAGATTTTGCTCCCAGAAGGTATAAAGATTTTTAGCACAAGGGCTAGAAGAGAAAACAATGAAAAATTCAGTTCAGATGTGTTCAGTTTGAAAATCTGTTGAGAGTGAGTGAATGCTGAATTTTTTTTGAATACATTGAGAAGGATCCCTGTCCCTTGAGTCCATTAATTTTAATGTGTTCTGTTTCTCAACCCATCCACATGCATGTTTTGTAATGTGTATGTACTGTAAATAAGTGAACATTTTATATGTATTTATAAATAGTATATGCAGAGTATGTGTAAATGTCTGAAACAATGGCCACTAAATATTTCTAAGTACTGAACATTGATATTTCTCGTGATTTATTTCTTCTTTGTGCTGCTCTGTGATGTCCGTGTCTTCGTAGAGTGAGGATGTATTTATCTATGTCATAGGGAAAAAATGTGGAACATTTTATTTTGGGAAAAATGTAACTGTTCAATACATGCAAAATAAATCTGGCTTTTTTCCTCCTACACATCCTCCTCTATATTATAATGGACTACCTTAGGATTTCTTTTTAATGGAATGCTTTATCTCCCACCCCCAGACACAGGCTTCATTTTACACTAATGAGGGAAAACTAAAATTGTGATAGTTTCCATTTTATTTCTTTATAGAGAGCCACTTTATTTTTTAAGGGCACAAATCATATTTGGCTAGAATCAAATCTTAATCATTCACTGCAGATGATCCTTGCAAATTGAATTGATGTCTAAGAATCAAATTCCAATATGGTCCCATACAAGATAAATGGTTCAATATCAGGGCCAGATGCTAAGCTTGAATGCTTCAAAAATCTTCATTCCCAATCAATGATTAAAGAGTGAGAAAGCACCCAGCACACCTGCACTTCATGGGATGGATTTGCCTTTCCTCAGCCCACAGAGAAAACATTTTTAAAAAGCAAAAACCTTAAGAACCTGAAGAATTTTAATTGGTTAAATTATTTGCCAAAACTAACACCACAGAGAGGAAAATTTTCATCATAGTTTTAGTTTCTAGACAAAACACTGGAATTCAGATCACAGTATTACCAATACTGATTAGGTTGCTTTAATCTTTTTTTTCCTCCTTAGTAAATTGCTTTTTCAAAACTGTTTGTAATTTTTGTTCAAAATAAAATGCTGATTTTAGTACTCATTTGCTATAAAAATTTCTAATGTAAGAGAAATTCAGAGTAAAATAAATTGAATTTAATTTCTTCTAATGCACTGTTTATTGAAGGCAAAAACTTCTGCCAAAAGAAAATTTCAGCACTGAAGTTTACACAAAAAGGAATCACAAAATAAAAATGACAGAGAGAAAATACAAATATGAGAAAACCTGCTCTGACCAACATTGTCATTGATGTCTTGATTTTACAGACTTTCCAATACCAATTTTAACTGTTCTGCAAAGCGCTTATAATATTTTGAAAAGACGTCAAAAGATTCAGGCAAAACAAAGAAGAACCTCCCCAAGTAGAGGCTGTTGCCCTTGGCTTTGGCACCAGGTTTGGCCTCAGGGACTCGGCTCCAGAGTCTCCACGGCACAGTGGATGCTCCTTGAGGGTCCCCCAGTGCATGACATCAGCAGGCTACGGCCACAGGTGAGTGACGGCACCCAGGACAGGTGAGGGCAGATCTTTGGTACCAGCATCACTACAGGAATGAGGACACACAAATCAAAAAGTGCATGGCACAGAGTGTTCCACCACACCGTGGCAGGCAGTGGGATGATAGGGAGACCAAGGCGTTGGGTCTCAGAAGGGCCCCCCTACATCCACTCATTGCCCCACCTGGGCCCCTGCATCAATCCAGGAGTAAATGAGCAGATACCTCATTGGAGCCCTGATAAAGGACCTGCCAGGCAGATATGCTAGGGCGGGTAGAGGGCACAGGGAGCAGGGCAAAGCTGAGCACTCCTAGCACATCCTTCCAAGTTCCTGCTGGACTTGCCCACCCTGTCTCCTGCAGACCCCCCGCACAGATGTCCCCAGACAGCTATTGGAGCCCACAAAGATCCTGGACCTCAGCCATCTGTCAACATCTCCCCATCTTAGAGAATGAGCACATCCCTTCGCATGATGAAGGCTCTTCCCTCACCTTGTGCCTTTGACCCCCTGCATCTTACCCGGCACCCTCAAACTTCTACGGCTGTGTCATCTGCTGCTCCCTTTCCATTGCCTCCTCCCATGGGCACAAAAACATGCTCCCAATCTCACTCCTTTTAAAGTAAATATTTTCTCAGCTGTACCCTGTCTTCCCCTTTTTATACAGATGACATTCTTCTTCCCTCCCTTTCTGTCAAATTTCTAAAGTTATCTATAGCCACGATATCTACTTCCTTCCTTTCCGCTCATCGACTAAACTGCAAATTCCCTTGTTTCCATCTGTCTCCTTAAATCTCCTCTGCTAAGATCATCCTTGACCTAGTAATTCCGACCCACCTTTGGACTTTTATTTTCAGTCAGGAGACATTTACTAATCTAGTTATTACTAGATTATTACTAGATTACCAGATTGTTTCTCGAGAAGAAGGTTGGGAGATGACAGATGGGAAGTCACAGGACTGGATGACCTGGTCTCTGCCTCTGAGGAGCAAAAGTCACCTGCAGAGCCCAAGGGCGAACCGACAATGACTGCGACCCTTTGCAGCTCCCTACCCCAGGGTAACCGCAGCCTGGGGGAAGAAGGCAATCGGTGAGAACTGCTGATTGCCCTCATAAGCTCCCTTCACTGAGGCATAGTGATTTTTAAAAATATTTATTATCTTCTTGTGTGCTTATTCTGACTACAATTCATTTTTATGCATCTTCTCTTTGGTGTCTGTTTTGAAAACCAGCTTGATGTTCAAGCAGCCGATCCTGCAAGCCCTGTGTTCTCACAGCTGTCAGGGGACTGAGTCCATGTGTTTGTATTGCTTTGCAATTATCATACAGGAGAGGAATGTGTACGCTGCCAGAAGTATCAGAATATCCCTATAGCAAGACCTATTTTAAAATTCATTGCACCATGGGTTTTTTTTTTCCAATTCACTAAATATTTCCCAAAGCAGAAATAAATTTAAATGTGATTATTTCTTAGAATTATCAGTACACTGCCAAAACACCCTACTTCATTTAATCTAAACTGGACTGGATTAAAGCTGTAATGCGTATGTTTTGTGAAATGCTGGGGCATGAGGCAAACCTTAAGGAATCACAGATTGTGAGTGAATCATGTGGATCACTTGCCAGAGAGCCAGAAATTCCCCGTGATCTGCAGCTCTGAACATAGAGATCAATGTCAGAAAAAGAAAAAAGAGAGATATGTATACAAATACATTATTAAATCAACTTTTATTTCTCTTTTCACATGTATTCAGTCTGTTAAATGCAACATTCATAGGTCACAACTTCATTATAGGAATAAAAATATTGTGGTGAAAGACATGCTCAGGTTCATAAAACAAGATTAATGAGTAGAGTCTCAATAAGCCACTGCTGAGAGAGCTTGTCTTAACTGGAAACTTGGTGCTGCCTCTAAACCCAAAGTAGGAAATGAAAGCTGAGGTCTGTGCCAATGGGACAAATCTAAAGGGCTGAAATTAGGTGACCAGAGGACAACCGTGCCACACAAATGAGAATCTCTGATGAGGACAATGCAGGAGGGAGAGGGAGGCCGGGGTTCCAGGCGATGGCCCACCCATGGATTTGAAGGTCTCCATTGGAAGGGTGAAGTGATTCATTTTGGCCTGCTACAAACTACAAAATAGGTTTAACTTTGATAGAGTAATAATTTATTTAGATAAATGCACATTTAAAAATAGTTTAAAGTCACGTTTTTTTGTGTTTTTGCGTGGGTATTGGGCTAGATAATTTTTAAGGCTCCCTAGGTCTCTCAGGTCGTTCCAATTTTAATATTCCATCCAACTGAAATTTTGAAAGGAGATAAAATAGGCAGATATTTTAGGAAACAAAAAGTATAGATATGATATCCTATAACAGGTTGGCAATTTTTTATAAAGGGCCAACCGGTGGATATTTTCATGTTTGCAGGTCATACAGTTTCTGTTGCAACTACTCAGCTCTACTGTGGCAGCACAAACACAGCCAGAGACAGCACACAGGCAAACAGGTGTGGCTGTGTTGCGATAAAACTTGCTCTACATAAACAGGGGGTGGGCCAGATTTGGCCTGCAGACCATAGTTTGCTAATGCTGTTCCATAATATAAAATTATACTCTGAACTATATGTAACTATTGGCAGAATCCAGAGCCTAGGGTTCTTTGGAGGATGCTCTGACCCACCTGCCCTGTGTGGACGTGTCCTCAGTGGAAGCCCAGTGTCCATGTAAGACGGGTGATGACTGCCCTCCACTCTGCTTGGCACTAGGCACTCTCCTCCTGGGCTCTCCTTGCACGGGGACAAGGCCACTCTGGGGAACATTCCCACAGCACAAACCAGGACAGCCAAGACAGCTAAGACAGCGTTGCCACCTGAAGAAAGGTGGAATGAAGACAAGCAGGTGACTAAGAGATCTTTTACCTGAATCCAAGTTTCTAACAAATCGTCACATGAAATGAGAGTCTCATTGTCCCCAGGACACTTACTTGAAATTTCAGGGAGGCACATTTTCCCTCAATATAAGGAAGAACTTTACAAAAATTACAGCTGCTTCATAATGTAATTGGCTGCTTTTAGAAGTTTCTCTTTCACTCGAAGTGTTGAGAAAAGACCAAATTAGTACTCATAAATTAAACTAACCAGATGGTTTTGAGCTTGGGTTTTTCCTACTGATGTTTTTCTCTAGACTTTTAAATCAAGCAAGACAACATAGTCAGTCTTTTTGAATTTTCTTTCTAAATAAAATGAAAAATTTAAGCTCTGTGATGCTCTACTAAGTGAACCATTATAACCAAAAGCCTTTAAATAAAGACATGTTCTTTAATGAATAACTATTAACATGATTCAATTATCGAGGGTGATGACAAAGCAAAGCATAACATCTGCACTCCGCCAAATTAAAAGCACCATGTTCTCCTCCACAGGACATTCCATTGAGCAATTAGTTATCCGTCACTAACAATGCCTAATTAAAGGATAACATGAGAGGGAAAAAAAAAAATAACAAAAAATTGATAATGTAAACAATTCAGATGATCACTGATGCTCCAAACTATAGTCTCAGGAAACATCTGTCATTGCAGATACTTTATACAGAAAAGTTAATCATAAAAAGATGTTTCTGAATACAGACACTTCTCAGTTTTGGGGATATATATACATCCTAGGACTTAGCCGACTTTTCAAAAAATTAAATTCACAGCAATTAAGACTTGGAGGGCTGGAGGTTGGGAAGGAGGTGGATGACGGGAGGATGCTCAGTGGGTACAATGTGCATCGCTTCTATGATGGATCCACTGAGGGCCCTGACTTCACCACGATGCAGTATATCAATGTAGCACTTGTCCCCCACCAATATATGTAAATAAAAATAAGTTTAACAAGAGAATTCTGTACTGAATTCTCTAATGCGTAAAAAAAAGAAAACTCTAATGCATAAAAACCAATTAAAGTCACAAGCAGGGTTTTCTGTTGCTCCTCAAGGTGATGTCAAGCACCTTTTTTTATACTGAAAAAAAAAAAAAAAAAAAGAATATCTTGCTATTGGGGTAAACAATGCCAAAATCCCACCTGTTGGAGACAAGCTGTGCATCTCTCAAGCCCTGATGCTCCAAGTTCTAGATAAGTTGTTCACCTTCTGTATCCATCTTCTAGGGCTGCTGTAACAAAATGCCATCAACTTTGGCTTACACAAGAGAAATTTATTTTCTCACCGTTCTGTAGACTTGAAGGTCAAGGTCAAGGTCCTGGTAGTGCTGGTTTCCTCTGAGGGCTGTGAGGGAAGGCTCTGCCCCAGGCCCGTCTCCTTGGCTTGTAGGTGGCCGTCTTCTCCCTGTATCTCTGTGCACATTGTTCTCCGTGTCCACATTTCTCCTCCTGATAAGCACACCAGCCAGATAGGATTAGGGCTCAGCCTAATCCTCATTTTAATTTGATTTCCTATGTAAAGACCCTATCTCCAAACAAGCTCACATTCTGCGGTGCCAGGGGTTAAGATGCCAACATATCACTTTTTTAGTGAGGATAGATGAAATCATAACAGCCTCCCTGGAGCATGAAAGTCTTAATTCACCTCTAAGGGTTGTTATCAGCAAAATAGTGTTCTTATTTTTGCTCAGGGCAACTCATTTCTACTCTCTCTCTGGCACATAATTAGACTAGACAATGCAGGGCAGCTTCCTGAGGCATGAAGAACCTTTTCATCATATGTGTTCCCTGGCATTTGTGATTAGTCCACCACAAAACATCTATATATAGAAATCTTCAGATAATTTCAAAGACCTTACAATATCAAATCTGCCTTTGACCGAATCAGAAAGACATGTGTTCTCAATGCACTGCAGCTACAGAGTTTGGGCTGATATGCCTTAAAAATCAGTGCATAAAATCCTAACTGAATACAGTCTGCACAGCACCACAGACTGAGAGCTTGGGAATAACACGGCTCAGCATTTCTGAGCTCCGCAGGACGGCAGCCCCCCACCAGAACCAGCAACTGGGTGCTGAACAGAACGCGCAGTTGAGAATCAGTGTGGGTCTCCGTAGGCTACTGGACTCATTAGGGATCGTCTAAGCTCGTTACAGTCCTTCGTGCTCAGTCGTGTCACAGTGAGCAGGAACAGAAGGAGCCCCAGCTGACACGAAGATTCGCAGCCCAGGAGGCGGGAGGTCAAAATTCCGTTCTCAGCCCTGTTACCACTCACCAAACACAAACCTCCCTACATCAGCATTTCCATTTTTCAGACACTGAAACAGAGATCTCATACTTTTAGAATATCAGGGATGTCGTGTTTTCCCTACAATCTCAGATCTTCAAAGTAAGTTTTAATGAAAATACAAGTATCTTAAAAATTATACCAGAGCTTATTTTCTTTTCTGGTACTTAGGGCTAAAGAATGAGGCACTATCATGGGTTGAACTGTGTCCTCCGAAAGACACACTCATGTCCTCACACTCAGTACCCCTGAACGTCACCTTATTTGGGAACAGGGTCTTTGCAGATACAAAGTTAAAATGAGGTCATGCTGCATTGAGGTGTGTACAACCCAATGACTGGTGACCTTCTAAGACAAGAAAATTTGGATGCAGAAACACAGAGAGGACAATGATATGTGAAGATACAAAGACACACAGACACACGGGGAGAACTCTATGCAATGGCAGGCAGACATCAGAGTGACACATCAGCAAGCCAAGGAATGCCAAGATATTGCCGACAACCACCAGAAGCTGGGAAGGTGCAGGGAAGGATCCTCCGCAAGATCCCCCAGGGAGAGCACGGCTCTGCCAACCTTGATTTTGCACATCAAGCATCTAGAATTGTGAGAGAAATAATTTCTGTTGTGCTAAGCTGCCTAGTTTGTGATAATTTCTTACAGCAGCCCTAGGGAACTAATACAGGCACTAAGATGTTATTCATTTTTAAAAAAATGATGAGTGCCTCCTCTCTGCTAAGTACATGAAAAATACCTTGGTGCTTCAACTATGACTCTTTCCTTAAGAAGTTTGTGATTTGATTGGGCCAATAATGCATAAATAGCTATAATTCTTTTAAAAAGATGCACATCATTGGAGTCCCCTTCTCTCACCTCTGAGCCTTCATTATTGAGAGTGAAAAAAATGAACAGTATTCAAGTCTTCTCATAACTTCCTCCATGAGTCTGAGATTTAGGATTTGGGGTATACATATGTAGGGGAGTAGCTTTGGGTAGGAGGAGGAGTTCATAAATTAGAATAGCAGATCGGACATCATCTCTAACTAACTCTCCCTGCTTCCATTATTAGAATTTCCAAGGAGAGCTCAATTGTCTCACAGTCGATGTTCGCCTCTCCATAGAAGCACGCAGCCACAAGAAAACCAAAGAGTGGAATTATCAAGAATGGTAGTTATGCTTACATTAGCCTGTGTCCTCTGCACATCTGCTTTCTCTTATCCTGTTAGGGATCCTTCCCACCTGCATGTGGGCCAGAGGTGTACTTCTTTCCTAAGTGAAAGAAGCCAGTTTGACATTCTGGAAAAGACAAGACTATCGCGACCATAAGAAGATCAGTTATCACCAGAGGTTAGAGGAGAGGGAGGGATAAATAAGCAGAGCACAGAGGATTTTTTTGGTCAGTGAAGCTACTTTGTATGATACTATAGTGGTGATGCATATCATTATAAATTCATCCAAACCCATAGAATGTACAGCCTCAGTAGTGAACCTTAAGGTAAACTGTGGAATTTGGGTGATAATGATGTGTTAGTGTAGTTGTATGGATTGTGAAAATTGTACCACTCTGTAGAGGATGTTGACAAAGGAGGAGGCTATGCCACCCCCATGTATGGAGACAGGGGTATGTATGGGGTCATGGGATATATGGATCCCTGTGCATTATGCTCACTTTTGCTATGAAGCTTAAACTGCTCTAAAAAAAATGAAGTCTATAAAAATGATATTTTGAAAAAATAGAGATTAAGTTTTTTGTTTTCTCTCACTAGGAAAATATATTTCTTGAGTGACAAGTAAAAGATTCATTTATCAGTCAATTACAGTCTAGTATGAATATGCTTATGGGACTTTTCCTAAGTGAAGATGAAGGTAGAAAGGAAAGCAGCACAATTATGAGGATGCTGATGACCTGAGAGGAGAGAAGAGGTTCCCACTAAGTGAGAAAAATGACACAGAACTGGGCAGGTAAAAAACTCCATATCAAACAGCTTCTCCTATTTCCACTTCTGACAAGAGCTTATTGTGCATTTAAGTAATCTTAATATTCACTTCAAAAGGTTTCAACCAAAAAGCATCATTGACGTCCCATTAATCAGTCCCTCATTTCTATCACCTTCACTGTGAGCTGCTGATGTGCACATTGCTAAGAGAGATGACAACCTCACATCTCCATTAACTTGAGCAGATTCAGTTTCTTTATTCTAGAGTCTTGTTTTATTCTACCAGGCATAGTCTCTTGGATCTCCACATCTACAAACAACATTATATCTGATTCTTCAACCTTAAATTGATTTCAAGAAGAATTTCATTTGGAACCAAAAGATTTTATTTTAATGACATAAAAAGTGTTAAAGTATTGGCATAAATTCAGAGATGAAAAAATATGTTCAGTGATATTATCAGAATAACTCTAACAGGAAAATACAGTCTTCCAAACCAGAAATATATATATATATATATATATATATATATATATATATAATTACTGACAATAATGATAGGCAGAACCAACAAAATGCATTCTTGAGTTTACTTAGCACCTGACCCACTGCACTTGCTCACTACACTTGGGAAATTTCAAGAGCAATGTAAAGTCGTTTTTCTGGGCAGAGCAAGTATTGTGAGTCTGAGCTCCACCCCTTGGTAGAGGGCAGAGAGGACTACTCTGAAGTCATGAGAAGGACATTTGTTTCCCCACTGCTCCATAGCATGACTGTATTAGGGCCTCTGTCCCCTTTGTGTACATGTCTAAAAGTCAAGTGTTACCCACACCTCAAATCATAGGATGGTTATGAGGCTCAAAATCAAACTGAAATATTTTATGTTTAAATGTATTTTAAACATGCACATTAGTGTGCTGTGCAAACTCTAGATCATCATTTCTTGTCTCTTTGCTATTGCTTTTCTATTGCTATTCAGTTTTCTATTCTTCCTCCATCTTGCTTTTTGAGAATGTCTAAATTCTCTAAGACATTTATCCTGAGTGAGGTAGGATGTGTAGATTTTATATACATATATATATATATATATACACACACACACACATATATATATATCTTATGTGTGTGTATATATATCTCTTCCTTTTCATATTAGCAACTATATTTTCACACTAAATAAACTATTATAAGAGAAATGATCTGAACTCATTTCAACATTATTGTCTTGTAACCTATTGGATGGGACAAATCCCTACAGAAAAGAAATGGGGTGAAAGGAGGATTTGATTTGTAGCCAAGAGCTGTAGCCCCAGAAAGTCTTTCATTTATTCAATATTTTATTGAACCTGTACTTCTGCAATTTACATTTAATGTAAAGTTTTCAATTAAAAAAGTGGACCACAGAGCAAGAAAAAATAATCCAATTTAGGTAAGAATGAATGCTCATCTGTTCAGATATAAAGAGAAATACTTATGAAAAAATAAAAACTTGAAAGAGTATTTGATAGACGTTGTGTGACAATGCAATGGGCTTGTTCTGTTTCTTTCACTCTCTGCTTTCCCACAATTTCAGTGTTTGTCATAGAACATGTTATGTGACCTTGGGTCATCACTTGCCCTTCTGTCAACAAAGGATAATAACAGTTTCTTGAAAGCCACTCACAGGAAATTGTGAAGATTAACGAGAAAATGTTCCCCAGCTCACTGCTTCTTAGAAAAAAGATGGTATCAAACCAGAAGGCTTATTGCCTTATATCCTGAGAGGAAGAATATACTGAAATAAAGCATTTTCTCCTTGAATGAACAGAAAGTTCTACTGCTTATTGAGCAAAAGGTCCTAATTTTTAATGTACCATGACTCTAAATAACTTTTGTTTTTGAGAAAAAGCATTTCTTTAGATTTTCATACCTAAGTTTCCCATTGTCCTTTTCTGGTAACTTGGAAGTAAGCATTATTTAAATGTGCTTTGCACCAATGCAAGGAAATCTAGAAATAATGCTATATATTAAATAATTATATTTTATATCTGAAAATTGATATATCTTATATAGTTCTATGTTAAAGTTGAAAACTCAATGCCTGAAGTCACTCATTCACACTCTCTGTATTACAACGCGATGTCCGTTATGTAATTTTCACTGAATGTTTTTGTACAAATAGTTTTGCGTCTTGTTTCTTTCATGTCTGGATTGTTCTAGTTATTTAATTGGCCATTTTTTCATACATTTTGAACCCAATTATAATACATCCCAGCTATGAAAGAATTTCAGATAATTTATGTATTTCATACTTTTACTAAGCACTTTTTTTTTATTTCAGCATATTATGGGAGTACAAAAGTTTAGGTTATGCATATTGCCCTTGCCCCCCCACAAGTCAGAGCTTCAAGCATGTCCATCCCCTAGAGGTTTACATCATGCTCACTATGTATGTATACACCCATCCCCTCCCCCCCATCTTCCCGACACCCGATTAATGTTATTCCTAAATGTGCTCTTAGTTGATGATCAGTGAAACAATTTGAAGGTGAGTACATGTGGTACTTATTTTTCCATTCTTGGGTTACTCACTTAGTAGAATGGGTTCCAGCTCTATCCAAGAAAATACAAGAGATGCTATATCACCATCGTTTCTTATAGCCGAGTAGTACTCCATGGTATACATATACCACATTTCATTAAACCACTCATGTATTGATGGGCACTTGGGTTGTTTCCACATCTTTGCAATTGTGAATTGTGCTGCTATAAACATTCTAGTGCAGATGTCTTT
>CM052439.1:171894412-171937699 GCA_028533085.1 Varecia variegata
TACTCTCAATTCATATTAGCAAAGTGGTTTTGC
Organism: Varecia variegata; assembly: GCA_028533085.1. Classification (NCBI taxonomy): domain Eukaryota; kingdom Metazoa; phylum Chordata; class Mammalia; order Primates; family Lemuridae; genus Varecia; species Varecia variegata. The sequence goes on from CM052439.1 coordinate 171,894,446, forward strand.
CATTACCAACTACATAGTTAACAATAAATCTATCCATTTGAATACCTCCTATTTTTCCAGATACAGTACATAGGTTTAAAAAGGCACAGGCTTGGATAATGAGTTTAGGAGATACTTGAGACACAATAAGAATAGGACTTAAAAGATACATAGAATTTTAAAAAGTTTGAACAGCAACCATCTTGGTAAAAATGATTCATAAATTGAGATGTAAGATATTTCAGGATTGTGTCAAGGAAAAACTGTAAGATGAAAATATAAGATATTCTTTTATAGAAATATCAATAGCTGTTTAAGAAATGGCTGATATAACCAGAAAGACATTTAGAAGTCAGTTTACTTATGGATGAATATCCCAGCCCACCATAGGCAAGTGGTACAAATAAGAAATAAAACATCACTTACCTTTAGTCATTGAGAATCTTAGGATTATTTGTTGCTATAGCAAAACAACGTTTATTCTGGCCGATGTCATATAACCCAATTTTTGAAAACTTAAATGTTTTGTGTCTTAATGAGAGGGACCAATGATAATATGTGATGATAATGATGATAATTTTGATTCTGAGAGGGTAAATATTTTACTTATAAAAGAAGAAAGAGGGTTTTTTTAGTGTGTGACAACTATAAAACCTATCTATGACTTCACTCAGTCACTGAAATTTATAGATTTCAGTGTGTTCTCAAGTTTTCTGATTCTGAGGCTGAGAACTGACAATATTAGGTTCTTTTGGAAATGTGGCTCTAAAGTGATAGGAGACAAAGGTGCACTGAGAGCTAATTTTGCAATTCACTGGTCAGTGAATTAGACTTCAAGGAGAGAATTCAAGGAGGAGACAGTTCATAGAAATATAATAGAGTCAATTTTCTCCTTTGGGATTATATTTTATTAGGTTTTATTCTGTACTTAAATATTTGTTATTAGCTAATGCTTATGGCAATGAATGAGGTAGATGGCATACAACTGAGATATGCCAAAAATTACATGAAAAAATTAAAATAGCAAGGTTATTTAGCACAGCTCCTTGCTAATGAAAATGCATTATTAATAGAGATGATTATCATATAACAGGGAGATGCCCCTAAGGGTTTTTAAGTCCAGAGGTATAACATAGCCATCAAAAACATAGAAGCAAACCAAGACAGAAGAAAATGAGAGCCTATTCCCAAACAGTTGCTGAAATTGTAGAACCTAAGTTGCTGAACTGGGAAGAAACTTTCACTTACCAAAGCCTCCCTCAGGGTGTCTCTGGCTGCTATCATCCTGGACTGATATGAGTTGAAATCACAAGTGTTCTCTGTCTAGACAAGTCTTTCAATCAAAACTCTACCTAGTCTCTTGTCACTTATACTATGATATCCTATATTTTTGCCTTTGTGGTTCATACATTATAAGGCAGTGCAATGAAATACCAGTAAGTCCTCAGCTGAACTTTAGAATCACAGCAGTGACAGCAGGAAGCATATCCTAGCTTTGTTCTGTGTCTTGTGCTGAAGGTACTAAAATACTCTCACCTGCCAGAACCAAAGCAGGGCTCTAACTTGTCTGATAACTGGAACTGTATCTTTTTTATTAGTATTAACAGTGCATACCTGCATTGAAGAATTACATGGTAGAACAGATGGAAATACACTTTTGGATACTCTTGAGAAAGCAGTCAGGAGCAACAAAAAAGAAAAACACTGAGTATGTAAATTTGAAGCAATAGTGGACAAGATAGGAAAGTCACATGAATACAATTCAGAGATATTGATGGGACTCTGAAGGCTGAAGTGTAAATAGCACTTCTTGCCTTCGGACAGCTTGTTACAGAGTCTCAACCCTTTAATGGAAGGCTAAGATAACTCCTATTGGGTTGTGGTTCAGTCACTGAAGTCTTAGTGAAAACCCAAAAGGAATTTCTGCAGAATAGTCTGCCGAAGGCTATTTTGCGTATTTGTTGCTGATTTCCAGACACATCTTGATTTGGGCTTGTGGTTCTTCTATCCATACCAGCCGTGTGTCAATAGCTTGTTGAAACTTGATGCTCATCCAGGACAGCTAGGACTTGGGATAGGAAAATCAATAAGACACGACTCTCTCTTATAACTTAATGCTGAAAGACAAAACAGTTTGGCCCTGAAAGAAACTTCCTCCGCTCTTTTTATAGCTTAGCAGAGAGGTGGTTCAAAATGTAAGAGCTTTCTCAACACAACAGGCTATCAGACACTCCTCACCCTTCCTAACAAAACCACTTCTCAAACTAGGGAGTGTCTATTGGTAACAGTCACACAGTATTCCCTGCCTTTTGGCTTTATAAATTTGAAGAGTACCAGACAGAAGGAGGTACTGTATACTGGTAGGTTGGCCATGGTGTATAATGACGAAGGTGTGGGATAGTGAGTGTCCATGGATCAGCTCCTAAGTTATTGCCCAGTAAACCCCATGTTCTGTATACATACTATTGGTGTTTGACAGTAACCCCTTTGTCCAAACAGGAAGGACAAGGCAAGTGAATAACACACCCACACAGTGTTGAAGTAAAAGCAATGTTCTACTATACTGTGAAAAAAAGATCATGAATTTCATCTGCTATCTATGAGTAGGCTTCATGGAAAATGTGGTAATTAGGTTGGACCCTGAAGGGTAAGTAGAATTGGGTGGGGGCAGAGAAAAGGCATTAGGGTTGAAGTAAGGGGTTCCAGAAGGGTGTGGGATATTTTGGTGGTGTTATGGTCTGGGGATGGGGGACATGTCCCACCAAATACATATGTTAAAACTTAATTATCAATGTGATAGTATTAATAGGTGCAGTCTTTAGGAGGTGGTGAGGTCATGAGAGTGGAGCCCTGATGAATTGGATTAGTAATGTTATAGTAGAGATGCAAGGGAGCTATTCGTTCCTTCCAACTTTTCCATTGTGTGAGAACACCTAGACAGGACTATCTATTATATGAGGAATGTGCCTTCACTAAATGTTGAACTTGCCTGTGCCTTGATCTTGAGCTTCCCAGACTCCAGAGCTATGAGAAATAACTTTCTATTCTTTATATATTACCCAGCCTAAGGTATTTTGTTATAGTAGCACAAACAGACTAAAGGAAGTAGTGAGAAACCCTGTAGGGTTTGAGTATATGTGCTCTTAGTAGATTGCATCTTTGTGAATAGCAGAGGGCACAGGGACTAAAATGTGCACTGGTTTATGCTACAGCCCTCCTAGGAATGCCCACGTCAACAATATAGTTATCAGGAGGAATCTGGAGCATAGAGCTGAAATGGATGTAATATCTGTTGGAATATTTTGTCACTTCATAATGGCTCTCCACCTCTCCTTCAAAACATTGCTTCTTTTAAATGGGGCAGTCTTGAGCTACTATTCATTGCAAACATTCTGTTTTTCATACATTCATTTCAATGGACACATTTTACTAATCATGTATCATAATTTTGTCTGGTATTTGATGGTATTAGATCCTACTTTTTTCTCTTCCGACAATTGGATTTGTTTGTTTTCTTCTGTAAGGTCTAGGGTTTGCATTTGTTGTTAAAATGGACCTAAAGTCATCAGTATCAAAGGAGAAAAGATTACTCTCTTTTAAAATTTTTAAGAAAGCATGTATATTCAAACACCAAGTGAAATATATCATCTCCCTTAGACATGCCATAAATAATTACAATTTCCTAATAAGGCTTATTGATTTTAGCAGCATAAATACAAAAAAAAAAAAATGTAAAAGGTCACCCAACTACTTCATCATATTTTTGTCTCGAACATGTACAATATCATTAACATAAGTTAGAATTTTAAATTTGACAAAAAACTTCAATAGGCAGGTGCTGATAGCTGTAGATGTCTGAAAGCAAAAGTCTTAAAGACTAAGGTCAGGGAAAAAAATATATAAATTTTATAGGTGAAGTCAGCTTGAAATATTCCAGTTTCTGCAGATGGAGCATGAATTGGTAAAAAGGGCAGGTTTATCACATTAAATTAAAGATGGATGTAATGTTCTTTGTCACCACTCATTCTGACTGCCTTATTTTTTAATACACAGCTGACTTTGACCTTCTCAAATATCCATTCCCAGAAGTTGGGGTAACTAGCCCTTCTGAATGGCCACTGGCAGGGGAAAGGGGAAGAATTACAGTGTTCAATACAAATTTCTGTTAAAAAAAAAAAAAGCAATTTTTAACCTACAATTCTGTACACATCCTTATTTAACATGAAGATGAAATAAACACATTTTAGGTAATCAAAAGCAAAGACATTGCATTGCCAGAAGTCTGTACCAAAAAAGTTAAAGAAATTTCTTGAGGTTGAAGAAAAATAGCCCTTCATGGAAACTTGTGTCTATATGAAAAAAGGTAGAATAATGGAAATAGTATTTATGTAAGTAAATATATCAGAATTTTCAAAATTTATTTTAAAGCCTAGTAATTCATTCTCAAGCTTTTTGGTCTCACAGTATCTTTACGTTAATGAAAACAATTAAGGATGCCAAAGAGGTTTTATTTATATAAATTGTAGCTACTAGTGTATTTAACATATTAGAAACAAAGATACTTAAATGTAAGGCACAAAGCCATAAAAATTCTAGAAGAAAATGCAGGAAAAACTCTTCTAGACATAGGCCTAGGCAAATAATTTATGACTAAGATCCCAAAGGCAAATATAGCAATAACAAAAATAAATAAATGGGACTTAATTGAATTTAAAATCTTCTGGGCAGCAAAGGAAATAATCAGCAGAATACATAGACAACTTACAGAATGGTGGAAAATATTCACAAATAAAGGGCTAATATCCAGAATCTACAAAGAACTCAAGCAAATAAGCAAGGAAAACCCAAAAAAACTCCATTAAAAAAGTGTTCAAAAGACATGAACAGAAGTTTTCAAAAGAAGATAAGACAAATGGTCAAGAAACATATGAAAAAATGTTCAATATCACCAATCATCAGGAAAATTCACATTAAAACCACAATGAGATACCACCTTACCTCTGTCAGAATGGCCATTACTAAAAAGTAAAAATCAATAGATGCTGGTGTGGGTACAGTGAGAGACGAACACATATACACTGTTGGTGGGACTGCAAATTAGTGCAACCTCTATGGAAAACAGTATGGAAACTCCTCAAAGAAATAAATATAAACTTATCATTTGATCCATCAATCCCACTCCTGGGCATCTACCCAAAGGAAAAGAAATCATTTCATCAAAAAGACACCTGCACTCAAATGTTTATTGCAGCACAATTCACAATTGCAAAGATGGGGAATCAACTTAAGTGTCCATCAACTGATGAGTGGATAAGGAAAATGTGGCATATATGTACCATGGAGTGCTACCATAGCCATATAAAGGGAGGAAATAATGTACTTTGTAGCAACTTGGATGGAACTGGAAACCATTATCCTAAGTGAAGTATCTCAGGAATGGAAAAACAAACACCACATGCACTGTGTACTAATTGGGAGTTAAATCATGGGCACAAAGGTATGTAAAGGACATTGGAAACCAAGAAGGGGGAAGGATGGGGGGTGTGAGGGGTTTAAACTTACCTATTGGATACAATGAAAGCTATTCTCATGACATGCACACAAAAAGCCCCAATTTAAGCATTAGTTAAAGAAAAAATCACAAGAAATATTAAAAATAGTTTAATGATAAAGTAATACATATTAACTATATGGAATTCAGCTAAAGCAGAGCTTAGAAGAAAAGTATAGCTCTTCTCGCTTATATGCAAAAAGATAAATGATTCAAATCACTGACAGTGACCTAAGCTAACACATTAAAAATCTAGAAAAAGAAGAGCAAGTAAAATGAAAAGTAAGTAAAAGGAAGAAATCATAAATATAAGAGCATAAAAAACCAGAAATGAAAAACAAGGGAGCAAACAAGCAAAACAAGGAACTTAGAGGTCATCACTGCATTCTAGCAAAATGTAAAAAACTAAAAAAAACTGAAAAATCAACAACTCTTCATAGATCTATCAGAGAAGTGAGGTCACAGGGCAAAGTTCTGCCTTCAAAATAAAACATACAGGTAGATACAGAGAATCAAAACTTACCAGAAGTCTATGAGCAGAAACCACCACTGGCATAGAAATATCTGAATGATAATTAACAAATGGCTGAAGGATCCACCCTTTTTCATGCAATTGAAAACACCAAAAATGCTTCAAAAAAGAAAGAATCAGATTGTTTCTATTTCAGTGGATAATTTACATTTATAAAGAGAAGCAGACAGTGTGATAAGTCAAGAAAGTTTGTCTAAATAGAAGACCTTGTCGAAAGACCAGTTCACCTTTTAATTTTATATATTTAAAAAAAAATAGTTATTTCTCCTTTCTGAGCTTTGACCCTGCCTCAGTTTTAACACTCAAATTGGTAGGAAAAATTATTCCACGGGACTTGGTGAATATGTGAATGACTGCCAATACCTACACAAAGTCAATTACAATTAAATTTATCATGCTTCCAGCTAAGGTCTGATTCATTATGAGGAAGTAAGTTTTCAGATGACTTTGAATTAATGCTAGAATAATATCAGTCTCCATTTCCTTCCCTTGAAGCACTATTAACAGTCAGCCAGTGGCAGTGATTTAAAATGTGTTCTATTTCGAAACCCGTCATAGGAACATCCCTACAGAAGTAAAAGAAAATGAAATAGCTTGATATGTGCATAGCCCTCTTTTAAATTCCATGCTAGCAAGGTTCCTGGATTAATACGTTTATAATAATACATCACAATATTTTGATTCTGGTCAGTTTTCCAAGGAATTTATTCTACAAATACAATCTTCCTTCCCAAAGTCACAGGTGAAAGGTCTACATTTATGGGAAAAGCTGTTAGAAAGTTGTCTTTATGGACCTGTTTGAAGAAACTAACTCAAGTGTAGCGCATCAAATATTCTCTTCCAGGACTTTATGTCCTGAGCAAATGACTTCAGAATTTGGGGCCAGTTGGCACCCATATTATTCATAGAAGCAGTGATGATGATGGGTTGAGCAAAATCTTCCCATGCCATGACCTTTCGTCTGCTCACTACTGCCCAGCCCACCTTGATTGCATGTTTAGTTCTTGAGCACTGGCCTCCAGGTTTTTTTCTGAGCTCCTGAAAGGATTCCAGTAAATCTCATTTTTTATTAAGATTGCCAGAGTTGATTTCTTCTATTAGTAACCAGAACTGTGATTTTCACAGACACTCAGACTTCTCCCCGTTCTCACTCTCAGAGGAACATTACCATGGTGGTGGGTTTCAGCATCTTCCTCCATATTGTATTGACAGTGAAGAGGGAGAAAAAGGAGGATTTTTTCACTTTGTCCAAGGAAAGTCTTGGCAAGGTAAGGCTGATCCTATTACATCCAACTGGGCAAGATAATTGCTTTCATCCCCACCATTTCCACTGTGCATCTACTCTTACGACATCTCACCTGAATACTTCAATACTGCCCTAAAATGTGATAGAGAGATTCAAACTCTATGGCTTTGGAGTGAGCCAGATTCAAGTTTGAATTTCAGCCTTTGCTCTTAATAATTTTACATCCTTAACATCTCAGACTCTCATTTCTTGAAAATGTATATGTTACTTAACTTGCACATTATTAAAAGGATGAGAGACATAGCAACTGAGACATCTGGGTTCACCATAAATGGTAGCTATCATCATCTTTACCATTATCATCATCAATATGACACTTCTTCCTCTGATCTCTCCCACTCTAATCTTGCTGCACAGTAATGCTAAAGGGACTGAAATCATCTCACTTTTCTGTGGAACAGTACAGTGGAAGAATCTCACATTGTGGAGCTGGACAGGTCTGTTTAAAATTTGGACCTGCCAAGTTACAGCAGTGTGAAAATTCACACACCAATAAAATCCAAAAATTTGGCCAATGCCAATTAGTGTGCACTTAACATACATGAGATTCAATCCTTTTTCTGTAAGAAGGGTATAAATTACCTTACTGAAGATTTGTGGGAGTTAAATTAGACAATATTTTTAATACCCAGCACTATGACTGACTCATAGTAAGTGTGCAATTTCTATTCACTTTCTTCTCTTCCTTTTCTTCTTCTTTTTGTCTTCTCCTAATTCTTCAAAACATAACATCCACTCAGTTAGCACTAAAATTCCTGCTCAGCTATGTCTTATTCAGTTCAGGCTGCTATAACCACGTACCATAGACTGTGTGGCTTATAAACAGTAAAAATTTATTTTTCAATTTTGGAAGCAGGATGCCAGCATGGTCAGCTCTGGTAAGGGCTGTCTTCCGGGTTGCAGGCTGCTGACTTCTCACTGCATTTCACGTGGTGGAAACTGTGAGTTAGCTCTCTGGGGTCTCTTTCATAAGGACACTAATCCCATTCCTCAGGGCTTCACCTTCATAACTCAATCACCTACTGGAGGTCCAAGCTCCTAATACAATTATTATGGAGAATTAGAATTTAACATATGAGTTTTGGGGGAGCGCAATGTTCAAACCATAACAACCTGGCTCCAATTTAACCTTTAACATCATCTTCTATTTTCCTTCTACTAAGTCCTCCTTTCCCCAGAACAATCTTGGCACCATTTTCCATCTCTGTGCACCACTGCCCCCATCTGTGCCTCTGTCTTTGCTACATTCCCTCCCCGGCAGCATCACCTCCTCTCTGCACCCAAAGACCTTGGTGGCCCAGTTTTCAGCCTGTTTCCTTACAAAGGCCTCTCCCCCATTGCAACATTCCCAGGGTTCATCTTCATTGCTGTGTGCTCTGTTCGCTCCGCTCTTCCTCGGAGGCTGTCTCTGCCCACACCTGCTGGCCCACAGTGGTCTTCAACTCCAGGCGTCTGGTTTCCCACCAGCCAGACTCCAGGCTTTTCGCGGGCAGGGAGGCACAGTAAGATGCCCTCTCACATAGTGTCTACAGACACTTAGGGGCTTCTCTCTACTCACTGATGTTTTCACTCTTTATCTATTCATTCATTCTCTCTTTCTATCTTTACTTTGGTAATTGAACTGAAAAATCAATATTAAACATGACAGAATTGAAGAAGATGCAACTTTTAAATTTTAACTGTGTATTTATGAATGATAGAAATGAAATTCTCAGATGAAAATTATTAATCCTCATTTTTTATTATTTTCAGAACGTAAGTTATTGTACAAAAGAACCAGAGAAACTGGATATTTTTGGCATCTTCTTTCATTTTTATGGACTACTCATTGCCATATGATTAGAGAGGCTTGTGATGACATCCTTTGAAATCAGAGTGGAGGCTGCCAAGCCTCCCCAGGTCTGTCTTTCTGCAGCCCTGCAGGGGTAGCACCAGGTGAACAACATCAGTCTGTGACATGTAACTTTCAGAGCTCCAGCACATGCCACACCTGGGGCTGCTTGAGCCATGGCTGGTGTGGCAGCAGAGCACTACCCCAGGGTGCAGAGAGCAGAGTGCTGAGGCAGCCCTGGGATGTGAGCCCCTGGAGAGGGCCCCAGGGCTGACCCATGAATTCATTCAGCTATCCTAGTCCTATGGGCCTGTGATGGGAGGGGCAGCCTCAGAAATATGTCTTCATAGTTGTTCATCCCTTGTCTTGAGAATAGCACCTGGCTCCCTCCTCTCCACGCTAATCTCTTTGGCAAATGGTCACTAGACTGCACGCTTGGTGTCCTCTCCCAAACTTGCTTTTTCACTCTTTCCATGGCCAGGCTGAGACTTTTCCAGATCTTTCTACTCTGCTTCCCTGTTTATAAATTCTGTCTTTCTTTAAATTATTCCTTTGCTCCTGAATACCAGTATCAGTGGCTGAAAGTAGCCATATAGCTCCTCCTATATTTTGCTTCGAAATTTCTTCAGCCAGATACCTTCGTTCATCACTCTCAAGTTTGGCCCTCCACCAAGCCCTCAGGCCTGGACATGGCTCAGCTGGGTTCTTTGCCAATTTATAGCAAGGACGGCCTTTCCTCCGGTTCTCGATACCTTTTTCCTGGGTTACTTCTGAAACTTTATTACAATGGCCTTTCCTGTCCATATTCCTATCAGCATCCTGGTCATTCCCACTTAACCGATCTCTAAAAAGTTCCAAATTTCCATTGTCTTCTTGTCTTCTAAGCCCTCATTAGAACCTAGGATTTTTCTAGCCTGATCCTCCAAATTCTTCCAGCTCATTACTCGGTTTCAAAGCTGCTTCCCATTTTGGGGTTTTTGTTATTGGCAATATCCCTGCTCTTGGCACCAATTTTCTGTCTTAGTCTGTTTTCTGTTGTTTATAAAAGAATACCTGGAACTGGGTAAATTATAAATAAATGGACTATGTTTCTTACAGCTGAGGAGGCTTGCTGGTGGGGACCCTCTGTGGCATCCCAAGGCAGTGCAGGGTATCACGCTGTGAAGGGGCAGGGCTTACTGCTAACGCGCTAGTCAGGTCCCTCTTTCTCTCCTTACAAAACCACCACTTCCCCTCGGATAATCCATTTATCCGTTAACCCATTAATCTATTAATTCAGGACTAGATCAATCCACTCATAAGGGAAGAGCCCTCATGATCCAATCACCTCTTAAAGGTTCTACCACTCAATATTGCCACACTGGGGGTTAAGTCTCAACATGAGTTTTGCTTGCGTGGGGAGGTCAGCATTCAAACCATATGAAAGACTCCCAGACAAACAAAAGGGGAGTTCATCACCGCCAGACTTGTCTTACAGGAAATACTAATGGAAGCCCATCACACTGAAAGAAAAGGGAGTTAGTAATATGAATACGTACCGAAGTATAAAATTCTTTGACAAATTTAAGTACACAATCAAATTCAGAATAAAACTGTAATGGTGTATAAATCACTTATATCATTATTATGAAACTTAAAAGGTAAAACAAGAACAATTATTACTACAATAATTTGTTGAAGGATCTACACAATACAAAAACACTCAAATTTGGACATCAAAAACAAAGTGTAGGGGGAGAGTAGAACAAAAATGCTGAGTTTTCTTTATGTGATCAAAGTTAAGTTGTTATCAACATAAAATAGCTTGTTATAACTATAAGATGTTTTATATAAGTCCCACGGCAACCACAAAGTGCAAACCTGTAGTAGATACACAAAAGATAAAAAGTAAGGAATCAAAGTGTACTACCTGAGGAAATTATCTAATCATAAAAAAAGATAGCAAGAGAGGAATCATAGAACAAAGAACCTATGAAACAACTAACAAAATGGCAGTAGTAAATTCTTACCTATCAATAATTATCTTAAATATAAATGGATTAAATTCTTCAATCTAAAGATATAGAGTGGCTGAACAGATTAAAAAATAAGACCCAACTATATGCTACCTGCAAGAGACTCACAACAACTTTAAGGATGCACACAGACTGAACATGAAGGGATGGGAAAATTATTTCACGCAAATGAAAATCAAAAGAGAGCAGGGGTAGCTATACTCATATCAGATAAAATAAACAACCTAATATTACACCTCAAGGAACTAGAAAAAGAACAAATTAAGAAGGAAGGAAATTATAAACATCAGAGCAGAAATAAATGAAATAGCGATTAGAAAACAATACAAAAGATCAATGAAACTATCAGTTTTTTAAAAAATCAATAAATAAAAATGACAACGCTTTAGTTAGAAAAAGTTAGAGAATATTCAATAAAACTGGAAAGGAAGAGGAGACATTACAATTGAAATAACAAAGATACAAAGAATCATAAGAGACCACTGTGAACAATTACATGCCAACAAATTAGATAACCAAGAAGAAATAAATTCCTAGACATAGTCAACCGACCAAGACTCCATCATGAAGAAACTGAAAATCTGAACAGACTAACAAGTATCAATAATAAAAAGTTTGCCATCAAAGAAAAGCCCAGGACCAATTGTCTTCACTGCAGAGTTCTGACAAACATTTAAAAAAGAATTAATATTAATCTCCCTCAAAATCATCCAAAAAATTAAAGAAAGGGGAACTTTCAACTCATTTTAAGAGGCCAGCATTACCAAATCCAGACAGGGACACCACAAGAAACTAAAATTATAGGCCAATATCCCTGATAAACAGAAATGCAAGAATCAATCAACAAAATACTAGCAAATCAAATTCAACAGCATATTAAGAGAATCATTTATCATGATCAAGTGGAGTTTATCTGAGGGATACAAGGATGTTTCAACATATATAATAAATCGAGAAATGTGATACACCACATTAACAGAATGAAGGATGCGATGATATTTATGTATTGGTTTGCACACATAGTTCTTGGCTTATAACTCCCACAGCTCTTATTTCCTAAGTGACTAAAACAATAAGCATATCTTTGTTAAAGTATTTGCCCTTTTGTTCTTGGCTCCTGAAGCAGCTTTGGAATAGCTTCAGAGCAATAAAGGTGAAAGACAGTCTTTTGTTATATAATAACATTAGGGCATTTAGGCCTAGAAGGAGGCCTCAGAAAACAGAGTCTTTTTCTGACCTTCTCTTGCCCTCTTTTCACCTGCTCATTTTTCTCCCCAAGGCAGGCAATAGAAACTAAAAATATACTCTAATCTTCCCCCATCTTCTGTCTCGAAGCTGGCCAGAAAGAGATTCTCTGACCGACCTTGTCTGATTATCGTAAGTCGTAAGATCCCTACTTCAGACGCGGTCCTGCCTCATACCGAAGAGGAAGGAATTCTGCACAGAAAGGCCAAGAAGAACCTGAACACATGGGCCTTGCTGGGTTTCTCCATTCAGTCTATTAGTGGTACATCATATCCTTTCTATCCAGTCACATTTGTACACACTTGTCCATCTTCAGTCATGCATGTTCAATGAAGTCTCCACATTGGTCCAGGAGGACAGGGCACAGAGAGCTTCCCGACAGCTGAGCTCATTTGCAAGCTGAGGCTTGCAAAACGGTGAACAAAAACTCATCAACATGCCTGGAATGTGACACTTCACAATTCCCTGGGAACAGAAACTTCTGTGCTCAGAACCCTTCTAGACATTGCCCCATGTTTTCCTCCATCTGGCTGTTTATTTGCATCCTTTGAAATATCCTTTATAATAAACCAGTTAGAGTAAGTGAGTGTTTCCCTGAGTTTTGTGAGCCACTCTAGCAAATTAGTCAAGCCTAAAAATGGTGTCATGGGAACCCCAACTTGAAGCACTTGACAAAATTCAACATCCATTCATCATAAAAACTCTCAGAAAATTAGGGATGGGAGAAATGTACTTCAACACAATAAAGGCCATTTATGACAAACCCACAGCTAACACCATACTCAACAGTGAAAAGCTGAAAGCTTTTGCTCTAGGATCAGGAACAAGACAAGGATGCCCACTCTCCCCACTATTATTCAACACAGTACTGCAAGTCCTGGCCAGAGCCATTAGGCAAGAGAACATATTATAAAGGGAAGAAGTCAAATTAGCCTTGTTTGCAAACAATATGATCTTAGAATTAAAACACTTGAAGACGCCACCAAAAGACCATTAGAACTGATAAATAAATTCAGTGATGTTTCAGGATACAAAAACAACCTCCAAAAATCAGTAGCATCTATATGCCACGTTCGCCTGGCCTGCCTGCCTCTCAGCTCTTGTCACCACCGTGCTCCACCCTTTCCTCCGCCCAGGCTCTGTCTCACTTGGTTCTAAAACCTACCAGGCAGTTTCCACCCTCAGTGCCCGTGATGGGCTGAATTATGCACACCCCAATATTCATATGTTGAAGTCCTTCCTGTCTCAGAACATAACTATATTTGGAGATGGGGCCATTAAACAGGTCAAGAGGTAAAATAAGACCATCAGAGTGGGCCTCCATCCAATGTGACTGATGTCCTCATAAGGAGGGAATTTGGACACAGGCATGGGCAGAGCAAGGCTGTGTGGAGACACATGGGAAGACAGCCATCTACAGGACCATGAGAGAGGCCTCGGAGGAAACAGCCCTGTCAACACTGTGATCTTGGACTTCCAGCCTTCAGAATTGTGAGAAAACAAATTTCTGTTATTTAAGCCACTCTGTCCGTGGTACTTTGCTATGGCAGCCTGAGCAAACTAATACAGCGCCTTAGTGCCCTCCTGCCCTTCAGGTCTTTGCTCAAAGACCACCTCCTCAGCGTGGCCATTTCCGAACACGCTCTCAAGCCCTTTGCTGCTGGATTTCCAAGGTTGCTTCCCTTTGTTGTGTTTGCATCAGACTTGCTCATTGACGCAGACTCGCCTTGGGGCAGCTGCAGACGGGTGATGGCAATCTGCCAGCATCTTGAACCACTTTGATACCTGTGACTGATCTGTCACTTGCTGGGAGCCACCTTCTGTCCACCTGATTCATGTAAATTATATCCCTTAACCTCTGCACATCACTCTGAGGTGGAAACCCTGTGTACCCCCCTTTACTGATGAGGAGAATGAGGGTCACGGAGGTTAAATAGCTTGTCAGGGTCGTGTAGTTAGAAAGAGGCGGCTCTTTTTTCATATCCACTTTTTCCAGACTCAACTCCAGCTCTAACTGTGCAGCAGCAGCCTCGCACTGCTCTGTACCTGGGGCCTGTGGCAGGCGCCGCCACACGGATCAAACGAATCCTCCGCAGCCGGCCAAGGGCACTCCCTGCCGCGGGGAAGGCAGCTGTACAGCAATTCACCAAAATGTTCAGAAGCAGCATAATTTAAAGCAATTAAAGCATTTTTGAGATGGTGGAAATAATCTAATTGCTGCATTTTTGTCATTACTTTAATTGGTGAAATAGTTCAAATGAGGTGCCTCCGTCTTGAACACAGTGGTGCTGTTTGTGTGTTTAATGCACCCAGTGTCTCAAATCAACAGGACCTGCAAACACAAGACTAAATTAGAATGGAACCACAAGTGATTCTGACCCTCAGTAATTTACTATTATGTATATGATAAAAATTACAGAGTACTAAATACAAATTGCAGTCCAAGGCACGTGGTTTTATTGGTGTGTAGTATTCCTCACAGTGATTCACAGCCCAGGATCCCTCCGAACTGTGGCAGACCACTCCTCAGGGCCTCATCTGCGCCTGCATCTGCATCCAGACACCGGAAGAGGAAAGAGTGAGGAGGAGGCCGTGGTGTCTGTCACTGCTCACGGCCCATGGCTGCGGCACTCCCACCAGACAGCACACACGGGAACACGGCCCAGCCAGGCGCCCGGCTACTGTCCCATTTCCATGGAAGGAGGGGTGGAATTTTGCAGCTGCCTGGTAGGTTCTGGCACAGACTAAAGTAGAAGAAAATTATCGAAGTAAATGCCAGGTGGAGCTGCCAACTAATCTCGGAGTTTCACATAACTGTCACCCAATCACAGGTAACGACAAACTGAAGCAGGCCTCGGGACAAAGTGTGCAGGAGCAGAGCAGAACTGCACTCCCTGCAGGCAAGCAGACTTCCAAGAGAAAAAAAGGGAGACGCGTAGTCAACAGCGACATCTCTCCTTCACTATCACTGTAGTCATCTGAAAAATCCTACGACAGAGAGAGGGACAGAGGACAGAGGTCAGAAAGCTACAATTTGGCTCTTCCCACATAGAGGGAACTTCAGGAGTCGGAAGCAACAGTTCTGCCCTAACATCCTCTTTCAAGGACAAACCCAATTGCTTCTGCTTCCAAAAGATAATTGACCCTCCAGGCAGAATCAATAGCTCTTTCCTTTGGTGTCCCTAAAGTTGAGGGCTCTGCGATGGCCCTTGCTCCCTTTTCCTTCTATCATAGCCACCTGCCTGTATGCTCAGGATCCCTGAATATACTGCAGACTCATGATAAAAATCCTCTTTATCTCTTACCATTTTGTATTACCTTCGGTAGCCAACATTTTGCCCTTATATATGCTAAAATCTTAATGATGAACAAATAAATGATTGAAATGTATAATATGAGCAAAACAGATTAGTTTGTATTTATGACAAAAGCGTGGATTTCCTTCTCCTTGTGGCACCATGAACTTCATACCCAGTACACTGAGCACTGCTAGAGAGAAAACCCTGGTTTAAATTCCACTCATGTATCAAAACCCAAAAGATATGAAAGCACTTTGGAATCTAACAAGGCATGCTGCTTGCAGGGATGGAAGCATATAGACAAAAACCGGGCAGAATTTGTAATGAAAGGATACCTCCTTCAAAAAAATATCCCAGAAGAAAGAATAAAGACAACATATGCCATTCGCTTTTGTCTCTACCAACATGGTAAGTGAGAAATGGTGTTTTGCGTTTTTGAATCCCAGTGATGCTGGATCCTTTGGGTACATAGATATTGGCCCTTTGTGCTTTTCGAATTTATTAATACATTTTCATCCCTTGCTCATTTTTCTATTATTTTTGTCGTTTTCTTAATGATTTTTAACTCTTTCAAGTTGATACAAATCCTGTGAAAAGAGTTCTCCTGACCAATGAAATGTACCTGGATTATGCATCATTCTTAGGCTATGCCTTGCTATTGAGTTATACATCCAAAATACAATTAAATAAAAATAACGGAAGGTATGGCAGAAAAATACAATACCATCATTAGTGAAATATCAGTGTCGTCGCAGACACAGCTTTTGGCACCAAGTAGAGAGTAATAGAACCAATGAATCCTGGTCTTCCTCAGGCTGAAGAAAAACCTTCCATGTTTCACTAGTTCATCCTACAACAGACACAACATTGCTTCTCAGTGAATCTCAGAGCTACCGATTTTCGTCGGTCTTCAAGGCACCACGGTCGGTATGTTACTTTACAGTCAACTGGGAGGGGCTTCCAGTCTCTCCTGCTGGGGTGGGTCTGTCACTCCACGGGGTGTCCCCCGCTTCCCTGGGCTCTGTTGGGGACACTGTCGAATGGGGAGGGGTGCAGAAGTGGGCAGTACGGATCTCTCATCAATCCCCAGGGTCCGTGAAAATGCAAGTTAATCTTTTTTCCTACAATTAAGTAATCTAAGTGTTAAAAGAATACTATGGGGGAATCTGGACTGGAGAAGAGATGGTTGTCGGCTCTCTTCAGATGGACCAGGCCTGGTTCCCTGCGCCGCCTGCCCCCAGCCTCCCGACCTCCAGCCGCTGCCTCAGCCTGAGGTGCACAGTCACCTGAAGAGTCTCCTGAACCTTGACTTTGGCTCCATCACTGTCTCTTTACACCTCTCAGGAACAAGAAGACTGGGTTTAGGATGCCGAATTCAATGCCTGGCAGTTAGTACAGGAAGGGTGTTAGCTGCTGTTTCAAAGTTTTAGGGACAGGGACAATTCAGTGAATCCCCGGTCTGTGAGGCCTCTGGCCCCAGAGGCCCATCGGGGCTCCTTCTGCAGACACGTCCTCTACCCTACCCCGTCTCCCTACCCCACGCTGTCTCCTTCCAGCACCCCTAAAGCACCCGCCAACCCCACCTGCGGGGCACCGCCCCCTGCATTTCCTCAGGATGCTGGCTCCTCAGAGGACCCCAACCCCCGACTGGGGCTGGGAATCTATTTCGCACTATTTCTTCTCTGGCCCCAGTGTCCCCAGGACTTGCCCTCAAGGCACAGAGGTGGCAGAGCCTACAGCATCCCTAGAATCTGCAGGAAATGCTGGATTCTGGGCCTGTGGACCGGGTCAAAATTTCAGCAATATCCCGGGGCCAGTCAATACTCCTTAAAGACTGAGAACTCCATATGTGACTGTATAAAATGTAGGAATCTGGTTTATTATTTAGTTTCCAAGAGGCAGGCCCCTTTCCTGTGTCCCTGTGCCACCCTGTCTCAGTGTTCCCTGTCTCCTGGCTGACAGGTGAGAGGGCAGCCTACCTGTCTCACCTGCAGCTCCTGCAGCTCCTCTTACCTGGATTGTGTCCCCCCCATGCACACCTGGGTGCAGGGGCTACTCCTTCTCGGCAGCAGCCTGTGGCTCTGTGGCTCCACCCAGGCTCGGCCACGCGTTGCTCTGACTATGTCTGGTTCTCCTCCTTCCTGGATGAGCCAATGCTGACTTTATCTCCGGCTCCCTGAGGCAGCGGCCCCCTCCTTCTGCAGAGCCACCTGCCCTCCTGGGTCCTGTCCCATGTTAGGTGGAAGGCAGCAGCTTTGGGAAGCAGAAATCACATAATTTCTGGAGACTCCAGTTTCTCTAGTGGAAAATGGAAAGAAAAAACATAGTTTGAGGAACCAAGATAACTGTCTTCCCAGGATGCTTTCTTCGAAGTGGCAAATTGTCACCACCAACTCCTGGTTAGCAGTCTGCAGAAGCAGCAGTATCGCTGGTATTTGCTCAAAATCCCTTAACACTGGAGTGAATCCATTAGGGGTATTTTCCTCAAATAAGAAGTTCAAGTTCTCACTGTCCATGCTACATAGGGGTCCCAGCTTCAGGGTCACAAGACAGGTGCTTTTGCACTTTCTGGGCTAGAAAAAGAGTATAGGGTTTAACTGTAGGATTGCCTTCTCCAGGGACTTCTGTCTACATTTCAAGGATCAATTAATAATTTAATAATTATAATTTGTATATATGCCTATTTTATATTATGTTATAATATAAAATGTATTACATATTGATATGCTAATTGTATATGAATATCATATCAATATACTGATAACAATTAATAATTTAATGTTAACTAATCATTTATCATTATTAATAATAAATTACAACAAATAATTGCATTTGCTTTTAAACTACTCCCTAATGTAAAACACGGGGAGTTCACACGGTTGAAAATTTTAAAATTGGGAGTTTCTCTCCTGTTTGCACAAAGATGCACCACCCAGAGCCCACTTCAGGAAGGACTTGCTGGCCTGGGGCAGGCAGCAGGCTCAGTAGACACCCGCTGAAGCTCTCAGCCCCTCCAGGCTCTGCCACAGTTGCAGGGAGCCACCCTGCCCATGGCCTCCACCAGCTGGAAGGAAACCTCAAATATTGAGACTTTTAGCTGGATGCACAGCTACTCAAACAACACAGGGGTTTCCTTAAAAATGAAACAGTGGTGATAGGCTCACGCCTATCCTAGCACTCTGGAAGGCCAAGGCGGGAGCATTGTTGGAGCTTAGGAGTTCAAGGGCAGCCTGAGCAAGAGCGAGACCCCGTCTCTACTAAAAATAGAAAAAATTAGCTGTGTGGTGGTGAGCACCTGTAGTCCCAGCTACTCGGGAGGCTGAGGCAGGAGGATCGCTGGAGTCCAAGAGTGTGAGGTTGCTGTGATGCCACAGCACTCACCTGCACAACAGAGTGAGACTCTGTCTCAAAAAAAAAAAAAAAAAAAAAAGTGGTGATAAATATTAAATAGATCAATTACAATGTCTTCCACAGTTCCTTTTGTGGTTAGGATACAGTTATAGGTTTGGTTTTTATTTAATAGTTGACACTGTATACTGGTTAAAAATATGTACAATCATAATATTTATGGTGTCAAGAGGAGAAAGCTCTTGAGGGGAATCCTCGAACACTGGCTGACTAGTGTGTAGAACAGTTGCAAGATCTTCGGATGAGCCCCTGGGGGCAAGGCCTCCGTCTTCTCCCTGTGCCTCTATCACTGTGTTCACTGGGCATCATGGCATGAGAGTGGGGAGAAGGAGGGCAGGGAGTGACCTGGGAGAGCCAAGGCACAGGTGCTGCAATGTGGATGGGAAATCATGTGCAGAGACCATATTGAAAGTCCCTGCTTTGCACTGAGCTTGAGATACAGCATCACTGTTTCTCCTGCTGCTGTATTCACCACAAAGAACTACATTTTCCCAGAATCTTGAAATCAGAACAATGTCTAATTTCTCTACAAGACATTGATGACCCCAGAGAGACCATATGATGATTATTACAATCACGAAGAACACCTCCACCATGCACTGGACACTGAGTTAGAGTATTAATGCTGCAGCAGGCGGTGTGTTGGGTTCATTGTCTACAGTGCCCCACTTACTCCTTGTAAAACCCTATGGGGCAGTGGTTATTAATCCCATTTCACATACATGTACCATGGACCAAGCAGGTCCCCAAGCTGACCAAGGCCCACTTGGACATAGCATGGAGAAAGTGGTCCTGAGAATTAATGTTCATCCTGAAGACAAGGGATGGGGTGATGGGGGGACAGAAGTACCACAGGGTTTGAGCCCCTGGATCCAGCCGTGTCTGAAGCTAGACATTTCTGTTCTCTGAGCCAGCACATCTCTTTCACCTTAAGCTAGTTTGGGTTGGGTTTCTGTCTGGGAAATGATCCTTCCAATTACATACAACACATATCTCCTCCTCCACGATTGTCACATAGACAACCAGCTGACCTGACTCAGAAACTGCCTCCACAGAGAACTTTTTAAAGTGTGCATGGGTCCTATAGTATATCCCCAGTGTGGGGAAAAATAGACTAAGTACATAAAAAATAATGTGATATATAAAAAATAAAATATAAAAAATATTTTAATATAAAAAATAAAATGTGCACAAGTACATCAACACATGGCTCCCAGCCATTAGAGAACTCTTCCTGCCAGGGTCTACACACTGATTTTTAAGTTATGATTTGGAAAATGAATGTCTACTCCATTGAGATATAAAATAAATATGCTCACTTTCTCTTCATGGTATTCCATCAGCTTTGTGTTCCTATCCATGGAAAACAAATTTGAATTTTTAAAAGAATGTTTCAAGTCATATTACATTGTTTTGTATCAGGAAAATAAACATTTTTGGTCTCTGATGGTGCACATCTTTCTTTCACTTGGCATTCTTGATATGATCAAGAGAGCTTGCACCGATTTTCTATCCTGCAAATTACTGTGGAGATGAAACCCCAGCACAGGCACTTACTCTTGGGCAGAGCTGAGAATTCTTGCCTTCACCTCACCGGGAGGCAATCACCCTCTTCTATCCATTGTGAGCATGAATTCAGCTTCAGCTTCCCACATGCCTCCTTTCATACATTCACTTGCTAGAACCAAATTATTCTCTCTTTAAAATGTCAATTTAGAAATACTGATAACTTCTGAAACTCTCCGACCAGGCATGTTTTCACGTTGACAAGGAAATCATCTGGTTTGCAGGTGTAGCCCATATTCCATATTCTATACACAAATGATAGCAGGTCTCTTAGGTCTCTGGCAAGTAACTTAGAAGCATAAGCTGAGGCTAAGTGGATTTACACAAATAGAAATGGATGCTGAGTTCTTTTATCCCATGAATACTTCTCAGTGTTACTTTCCTCATGTTGCAGAACCTTAAATCCAATGAAATGAGGCTCATCTCCCGTCTTTCCCACACCTGTATTTATGATCATATGAAAAGAAACACATAGCATTCATTCTCCCTATCTGAAGTGTGTCACTGCCTCTCGTGGTGACTGATGTACGTCATTTCCTTCCTCCTGACCAGGACCCACTCTGCTAGGACTTAGTACATCATAGTTAAAATTAACAGCAAATTTGCAGGCTACATTAATTTCACTAGTAACTAGCTCTGTGCCCAGACCACCCGTTGTTAAGAGCAACAATTTAATTAAATTACTGTTATAAACTTATCACCATTTAATTGACAATTTTGAAATGACATTCAGTAATGTGTTTTGTTTTCTCTTGTTTTCTCCGGGATTGAGAAAGAAAAGGTTTGTGTGACCAGTTACGTGATAACCAAATTGTTCTTTTCTTTTCTTTCTCACAGGGGTTGTGCATGATGGTTGGTCGGAGGCCAGAAGTCTGGTTGTGTGGACTCTGTCTGTTTTTAAGCTGGGAGAATAGAGAGGGAAACACATATTCAGGATGAAGAGTGCCAGATGTGGGGCATTGTCTGGAGTTTGTGAATCCGTGTTTTATCTGGGGATGGTCATTGAGAAGTCTCAGTAAGCCCCAAGCAGATGTTTATGGGGGAAACCACAAAGTTCTGTAAGAATTGTGACTGTGCAGATGTAATTACTGGGTGGTCAACTGTTACTGTAAAAGCAGATAGGATTCAAGAGATTGATAAAGCATAGAAAAATTATGCATTTTCTTCACATAAGAGGAAAAAAAGACTAAAAGGAAAACCTTCATAAATTTAGAAAGGAATAGCTCAAATTCAATACCCATTAAAAATACTAGAATGAATCATCAAAAAATCAATTTATACCCACTTCTACAACCACAGGGGAGCAAGCCAAGAAATCCACAGAGCTTTGTGAAAAATACATTCAAGAGCCCAGGCAAACCAATTTCCTCCAGCGTATAGTGACAAGCCTGAAAGATGAGGGGAAGCATCAAAGAACCTGGTCTGTTGTGAACGCCACTGTCCCTTCCTTGGACAGCAAGCTAGAATGTTTGGCCCTTGGGAGCTTAGAAGAGAAACAGAAATTCATTATAAAGTTAACCAGCACTGCAAACCAATAAACTGGGAATATAAATCAAATGTAATTTCCCTCAATGATTTACTAAGAAAATCAACATTAAGAAAAAAAAGGAATTTAAGGGACTATCAATGATTCAATTAAAATCAGGAAAAACAGGAGCATAAACTGAGCTATATGACCATAAGCCTGAATCCTCTGGAGATGTATTATTCAATGATTTGTTGATTTCATATTTAATTCAATAATTGTTTTATTGTTATGATCCATGATATTTATTGAATGATACTGTGGAAATAAACAAAGACCAACCATGAGAGCAAGCACAGGCTATTTATTCAGAGCTTGCTAGTGCAGAAGAGTGGGCCACCATCACTGTGCCTGGCCGAGGAGCGGGAGAGCTTCACAGCGGGGGAAAAGGGAGGGCTCCAGGTGTGCTGGTTGCAAGCTGTGGGCCTGGGAAGCTGTAGGTGGGATTGCCTGGCAGTGGGGTATCTCTTGTGATTTGGGAGGGGTACATATTCAGCTCTCTCTGATTTGTCCTAAGTTGGAAGTAGGGACAAACATTAAGGAAGCTGAGAGTTATTAATCAAGTCTTGGCCACGTGGGGCCAATTGTTACAGGGATTATTGTTGGTCTTGCTGGATTGTTTGCTAGAGATAGTGGTCTGACTTCCTGCAAGTCTGATTTTTATAAATATGAATAACTGGTTGGTTTTCTGGGTCAGTTGCTGCAGGTTACGGGTCACAGTTCTATTTCTACTCATGTTCTGACCATTGTTCGTATGTATGTTCTGTGGTCCATTCCTTTATGGCCAGCACTGACACGTGTCATCTGTTCTTTTATTCAATTTTATTTAATCCCAATATGAAGCTGTGAGAATTCCTATTTTACAGAGGAAGAAACTGAGGCTTGATCAGTTCCCATAACATGTTCAACCCTCACAGAGCAAGGGGTAGAGTCCGTGACCAACCCTGAAGCTCTGGACAGCGTCTGTTCCTGAGTCCCTCATTCTTCCTGGCGAGGCTGGTAGTAACTATGGGATTTAGAGGAGCAACTTGACACCTGCTTTTCTGCCTGTGTTTTGTTTCCAATTCTGTTGGAGACTTTACTCATATAGTTTTAGAAAAATTTTCCTCTGAGTGTGTCTTTCTTTCCAGGAGTTTAAATTAACTTCTGTGGCAGAGGGTAAAGCTAAATGCCCACAGGGCCAGGCAAGTAACTGAATGTGTGAGTCTGAGGTCATGAAGGGGAGGGGTCCGTGTCTGCCTAAGGAAAGAATGTCCCCATCCCCTCCCCAGGATTTCTAATTAATTTTACCAACACTGCACTGAACAAGCAAACCACTAGGGAGGAGCTTGTAACCCCAGTTCTAATTTCTGTGGTAAAAATCAAGTAAGAAATATGCTCAATTAAAAGTTTGGTCAAAAGTGTACTTGGTTAAGAATTTAGGGACTTTTTAATGTACTTTATGAATAAATAGGTTTTAAATCCATATCCTTTAAAAAATTAAAAAGTACAATAATTTGAATGAGATAGCATGATTGGGAAATCGGACAGAACGGTAATGGAATAAAAATTCATCAGTATGAATATTCTAATTAGATGCATTTTTGAAGTTTGTTACTATCACAGGATTGTATGTTGTCAAAGGTGAAAGTGCTTCATTCTGTTCTGCAGCGATCTGCAGTCAGGACAAAATGAAAGATTAGGGATGCCAAAATGGAATTATTAACTTATGCAGACGACTTAAAAATTGGATTCCATTTTTCTACGTGTTTACAGAAGAAAGTTAAAGAATAATTTTTCTTTGCTTAAATTGCGAAATACTCTGGGGTGCATCAAAGATGTGCGAGAGTCATATTTAACAGTGTTGTAGAATATTAAGGTGTGGTGCAAATGCAGATCCACAATGGGAAGTCCTGTGGTCTTCAGGCTGCTCACATGTCAGCCACCCCTGGGAATCACTGGGGATAACAGATTCAATCAGAGTTATGTTATCTATGCTTTAGATCATGTTTTTTCACATTATGGTAAAGACATGAATGTATGTACACCAACTGTCCCCAGTAAATGGTTAGGAGAGAAATTTTAAAAAGATAGGATTGCATTAAACTCAAGCTTTCATCCAGGAAATGAATATAGCTGTATTGCTGGGAGAAATTCTTGTTATCTTTGTAGAGAGAAAATCACAGGAAGGTGGTCAGGAGGTCATGACAGACCCCAGGCCCCCAGAAGGCTGTAACATAACAAAAGTAGGAGTATGAAAGTCTCAGCACCTGCAGGGAGAAAAGGTCCACCAACCAGAACTGTTCCAGGGAGGAGCTAAATATGCTGGACTGAAAGCCCCTGCCTGCTACAGTGGAGAGTGGAAGAGAAGAAATAGAAATGCACCCAACCAGCAGCATGATTACATGTCATATTTGCCCAAGACGTCCCCAGTTATACCAATTGTCCTGGCATAAATATCATTAGTGCCAAAAGTGTCCTGGGTTAGCCAAAAGGCTATCTAGTTAATGACTAGGGGCTCGTTCTACCCTTCCTGTCTGGCCAGCGTGAACTCACCTGTGGTTCCTGGTGTCTCTCTGCCTAGGTATGACGGGTATAGTAGGGAAATGGCATCCTAATGTGAAGTGGAAAATTTTAAATACTCCTTAGAAAGAAGAGAAATGGAGATGCTTGTTCCTTAGTTTGTACAAGTCTAGAAACCTGATTGCGTCAATTGTGAGCACAGCTCATCAGCTTGTGAAGGACTGACTTTTCAAATGACTCTTGTCTACCTGTGCTCTTGGGAGATACAAGGCGGACAGTCAGGCTTACTGCACCAAGAGCTGACTCTTCTACATTTGGAGGATATATGGACACCACTGCCATTATCTGTTCACAAACACTCTAGATTGGCTGGAAGTGCCCATGTAATTTCTGCCCCAGGGGCAGAGGAAATCTGCTCCTCAGAGTGATTTCTTCATCTTTACCTTAACCTTCATTGACAAGAACAAAAGCCCAATAACTTAAGGTTCAATTTGAACAGTACAAATATAAGAAAAGTGAGCACATCACCATTGGGAGAGAAAAGAAGTGTTTTCCTTTTCCACTTCCTCCACCACCCCATGCCCCCAAATCCTTACCTATCTTAGACTCTGAAATAATTGTCCCTGATCTGCTTCCACAGCTTCCCCTCTGGTGACGGCCACGTACCTCATGTTGGACCAACTCTCCTGAAGACGATTATGTAAACTCTGGACAAATATAACAGTAGAGCTCTTTGAAGGAACTGGAGAGTGACCAAAAGTAAGGCAAATACTGGAGGGGTAGGTGGGTAGAAGAAGAAATGGATTGGAATGTGGTTTGAGTTTCCTCTTTTCTCTGCTTTTTGCCTGAAAGGAGGCCTCGGTGAGCTGACAATGAAGTAGCCACAACTCACATAAAATCTGTGGCCCTACTGGCTTGAGAAATCAAAGCACAGAGATTAAGGCACCCACAGCAGCTAGAAAGTGATAAGAAAAACACCTGAGACAGAACCATAGACAAGCAGTCCCAGATTTGGGATATAAACTGTACGCAAAAGCTCTTGCTGGGCCCTGAGCCATTCGTGCACAGACAGACCCCAAGTAGAGCAGCTAAAGCTGTAAGAGCTGAACGGAGATTTCAGCTAATGTCCACCCATGAGGGAGGTAGAGTTTGGAGTTTGAATCCAATCAAATCACTGCCTGCGAAAGCAAAAACTCAACACCCTACAGAGGAACATAACAGAATAGTCCTATATTATATTATTCACAGTGAACAGGAGACAATCCAAAAGTACTATCAATAGATATTTTTAAAATGGGAAATGTGTCCCATATTCAAGGGAGAAGATGGCCAATGGAGACTTCATTCTCTGCAGATTTAAGAAGAGAAAGTGAAAAGATGCAAACCTATTTAGCTCAAACCATGAGGTTCTCTGGTCTGCAACTGCTGGACAGAGCCCTCTGCCTCAGAGTGTCCACATCATCCACTTCTATTTTTCAAAGTTCCACTGTTGAAGGCTTCTAATTGGAGCCCTCATCTAGTAATATATTGCCCTTTACTATGAGCAGTGTAGAAGAGCAGAACCATGCCCGGATGCAGAAGGAGAGAGAGAGATGTCATGTTTTCCTGGTTCTGTGAGCTTGCTTTGAACCTGCCTGGGCCTGAGGACACGTGGCACTGAGAGACCTGCTAGAGAGGAACTCCTGAGCGTTGGTGATTCTGCAGCTTATTTACTAAACCTCTTTGAAAAAGACCTTTGAGGCAATCAAATTGAATCCTGTTATCTAAAAGTTTATCCCAGAAAAGTTCAAGGTTGCACACATTCACACAGCTAGTTACTTCCAGTGATGGGACTAGATCCCTGGAACTGCATTCTTTGCTCTTCAGCAACCTTCCATCCATCCTTATATTCATTTTCAATGCGTTTTTTATTGCACGTTTACAAGGTGTCAACAACTGTTCTGGAATCCGAGTGTTAAAATAAACAAGAAAAACGAGATCTTTGACCTCAATCTACTCTTGGCATTCTGTCTCCAAAGCTGCTCTGCCCTGATTTAGAGTACTATAAACTAGATTGTTAGTCCCTTGAGATTCTTTCCAGCATAATTTTTAAGTTATTTCATATGAATTACTTCTATTTGTTGATTTTCCTAACATGGTATTACCTCCCCTAGATTAATTCTCAAAAACCTAAATAAAGCCAGATATTTCAATAGACGAAACAGCTGCCACTTAGTCCTTTCTTATAACTTACTGTTGCCAGGTAGCATTCCCTTTCCATTACGGTGCTTCAAGCAGCTGTTGGCCTATGTGCCTTCTGTCACATGAAGCAAATTTGAACAAATATTACGAAGTATAGTGCTTTAAATTTTATTTATTTCAGAGTAAAACATACAGCATCTTTTACCATTTTCCTGTTGCTTTGGGGCAGCATAAAAACTAAATTGTTGAACAGAATGTAATTTCTTTTCAAAATTCCTTTTGATGTCAATATCCATCATGATTCAGTGGAAATTTGCCTTCAAAAACTAAAAGTATATGATTCTGAATGTTTTCATCATCGTTTTTCTTCTTTTTGTTGAAATTTGACCATTTATGTAGAGGACATTTATCATTTTTGCAACCCACGACCCATTAGGCATTATGTTAGTAATGGCTTGAAGGACCCCTGCCTCATTGGATACATGTGAACCAAACTGTATCAATCACCCCACTTGCTCTGCAATGGCACCCTTGAGCAGAGAGGATGCAAGACCAGCACATCCCAGAGAGATCTCTCAAAATACTGAACTTGCCAATTTAGTTTCTCTTTTCATCTCATTATCTAAATCATAGCCTTCTAAAAAATTTCTTTATCCTTGATTCAACCAGATTAATTTTTATTTCTTGATACTGAAAAATTCTTAGTTATCCATAAACTTCTGTTCTGCATGAGAAAATTTAAATAACACAAGATTAGCTGTATTGTTTCAGATCACACAGCTAGGTAGAGATAGAAATGGAACACTCACCTAGGCCTCTTGGTTCAAGGTTATACTAAATTATGCCATGTTTGATTACTACTTGGAAATTCTTAAGAAAAAAATAATAATTTCCAAAACAAACAAAAAATTCTCATTATCGTATTTATATAAATTATGGTAGCAATATGCTATCAATACAACATAAATTTGCATTATTGTGCTTCAAAACCCATATATGAGATAACACTGCCTCATTCCTTCTAAAATGTAAAATCAGATCGTCACCACTGAAGACTTCACTTCCTTCACTACCCAGTTTAGCTGGAGAAGAGTTTTACTAAAGTCACTTTGCTGACTCTTCAAGTCTTTTCATTGTGTATGCATTCATAAAATAAAAAGAGCAAGAAATCTCTTTCCCAATTTGATCAACCATTGAAAATACTCTTCAAGTTCTCTTCAAAAAGCTATTCCTTTCCCTGCCTAACATTCCACAAGCCAGTCATCATTTCTGATAAGATTATATTTCTGGTCAAAAGGGCACCCAAAAGCCCCTGTGAAGTGCCCCCAAAAGTGAAGGCACTCCCTACACGTAGAAAAAACATGTATATTCATATACCAAGAACTGAAAATGCTCTCCCCTGCACTTGGGGTTTCAGCTAGAAACAATACGTTCATCTCAGATGGAAGCAGAGACCCCTGCATGGCAGAGAATTGGCACCCCCTGGGTGCTGGCTCTGAAATTAGACCTGAGAGATACAAGGGGCAGAACAAAAATCTAATATATGGCTTATCCCTCACTCCAACTTCCATTTTTGCTAGAGAATAATGCAAGTACACTTATTCTATCCCTAATTTTACTTCGTCTTTTCACTCTTGTGAATGTGTTTTTATTATTTAATTCCATGTCAATAAATTGTAGCTATTTCCTATACTTGTATTTTCCAACATTATTTTTCATCAAGATTTGCTATATTTATTTACTGGAGTTGCTGAAATGGGGACAGTGCTTTCTCATATACATATTCTCATATTCTCCCGCCCCTAAGGTGTAATCAGCTTTGACTTTTGCAAGTTAGCAGTAGGAGCCCAGCTGTTGTATCCTCACTTCAGTGAGGCTCCCCAGCCACCCACACAGTCTTCCCTTCGGAAATGAGTAAATATGTCAATTCCTGGCACAATTCTAAATCATTTGTGTTGACCTGAAATTAGAAGTTTCGTTTAAAGATTAACTCAAGTTTGCTGCTTCCTATTCAATTTATTTGAGGGCAGTATGGTATATACATTCTACAGTTGTATGAAAAAAGTCTTTGTTTCCTACTGCTGTGGTGACGGATTTCTAAAAACTCAGTGGCTGAAAACACCACCGATTCGTTATCTCACAGTTCTAGAGGTCAGAAGTCTAGAATGTGCTGCTCTGGGCTAAAATCAAAGTGTCAGCAGGGCTGCCTCCCTTCTCAAGGCTCTAGGGGAGAATGTGTTCCTTGCCTCTTCTAGCTGCTAGAGGCCACCTGCTTACTTTGGCTTGTGGCCTCTTCCCTGCATCTTTAAAGACAGCAGCATGTTATCTTCAAGTCTCTGACTCTGACTTCCTCTCCTGTCTTCCTCTTCTAATTTAATGACTCTTGTGATTTCAGGGGACCCACCCAAACAACCCAGGATAATCTCCTTATTTTAAGGTCAGCTGATTAGAACTTGCCTCTGTCTGCACCTGTATCCCCTTTGCCACATGACACAATCGATTCACAGGTCCCGGGGATTAAGACAGGGACTTCTTCCAAGAGTGCTATTCTGCCCACCACAATCTCACTGGCTGCCCTCGGCTTTCCTTATTTCTGTGTGCAAAGTAATGTTATTGGAGTCATTGTTCAGTTTTGTCATTGTGTTCTATTGCCCACAACCAAGTTTACCAAGTAAATATTCCTATTTGATGCAGTTATCATGAATTGCTACCACTGTTGCTATTTGTAAGCTGCTTTGCATAGCTATATCCTTTCGTGTTTCCACTATACCCAGATTTCTCACACATTCACTGACTTCACAAATAATGTAGATTTGATTTTCTTACTTGAGTTGTCAAGTATGCATTTTCATAGCCAATAACAAAAGACAGGGACTCTTTCAGAGTAGACTTCAAGGGGTAAATTTTAGTGTTATGCTAAAATTATGTTTCTTATGGGTTCTGCTAAGGCCAAGTTAATTTCACTGTATCATAATTTACTAGTAACAGTGATATAATATAGGCCCTGGCTGAACACCTGGGGTGTCTAATCAGGTTGATGAAGATGGATGCCCTGATGTTAAGGAAGTCTGGACATTAATTCCCCAAAATGTATGATATGAAAATCCTTCTCTAATACCTAGTAATGCCCTTCCTTTTGTGAGTAATTATGTTGTTATCTTCAGTGTGGGAGAAGTGTGCATTCTTCCTGAGAAATACCATCAGTGTTACCTACTTCATTGTTACGTAGCTCTGCCCTCCTTGACACATGAGTTATGTCTTCCAGTCCTCTAAATTTTCCACCTACTTTCTGCTCCCCTTTTTCTTTTCCTTCAATTAGACAAAAATCCTGAAATTTAAAATATCATAATTATATGGTACTTTGTCTACAAGAGATAGGGCACTGGTGCCATCACTGGTAAGTTCCATCCTTTCTGTCCATGATGCGCTGAGTTATAGCAGCTGTCGTAAAACACCAACCTACATTTTGTGCACATCCAAGTTATGGGGGTTAAGGAATTTTTTATAACGTGATTTCAACACATGGAAAGATTGATTATTAAAAGTGAAAAAGATGAACATTCTCCTGGTATTTATTCAATTATTCACTTATTTATTTGTTATTCATATTTAATCTAGTAGTCAGGGAACAACAAAAACTAATAAATGTGATTTGATTAAATTAAAAACTTCTGCATAGCTAAGGGAACAATCTACAGAGCAAATAGACCACCTACAGAATGGGAGAAAATATTCACAAGCTACACATCTGATAAAGACCTAATAACCAGAATTTACAAAGAACTCAAGCAAATCAGCACAAAAAAAACAAACAACCCTATTAAAAATTTGGCAAAAGACATGAACAGAAGTTTCTCAAAAGAAGAAAGACAAATGGCCAGTAGACATATGAAAAATGCTCAACATCATTAACCATTAGGGGAATGCAAATTAAAACCACAATAAGGTATAACTTTACCCCAGTTAGAATGGCTCTTATTAAAAAGTCCAAATGCAGTGGATGCAGAGAGAAAGGAATATTTATACATTGTTGGTGGTACTGCAATTTAGTACAACCACTATGGAAAATAGTACAGAGATTCCTCAAAGAATTAAATTCGATCTACTGTTCCATCCAGCGATCTGACTATTGGGTATTTACCCAAAGGAAAAAACATCATTTTATCAAAAAGACACCTGCACTCAAATGTTTATTGCAGCACAATTCACAATCACAAAGATGTGGAATCAAACCAAGTGCCCATCAATTCATGAGTGGATTAATAAAATGTGGTGTATGTATACTATAGAGTACTACTCAGCCATTAAAAAAGATGAATTAATACCTTTTGCAACAATCTGGATGAAACTGGAGACCATTCTCCTCAGTGAATTATCTAAAGAATGCAAAAACACCACATGTACTCATTATTAAACTGGAACTAACCGATGAGCACACATGTATACAGAGGGCAGTAAAATTCAATAGAAATCAACCAAGAGGGAGGAAGGAAGAGGGAAGGGGAGAAAAAAACCTACCTAATGCATACTATCAAAACTATTTGGGTGATGGGCACACCTTTAGCCGGGACTTAAGCATTATAAAAGGGATCCATGTAACCTAAAACATTTGTACTCCCTTAATATTCTGAAATTTAAAAAAATTAACTCTTTCCTTCCTTCACTCTTAACATTCTGCATAGCCTGATGTATGTATATTCTTTAAACACTTGGGATTAGGTAGTAGACAAGTAGATATGAATATACGCTACTCAAAAATAATAACCAGATTTAACTCTTTGTTTAAATATAAGTTGCATGTATAAACTTTTCAATATAGCTGAGTTAAGTGGTTTGAGTTTGAAGTCATTTAGACCAAAGAAATGGCCAATATTCTAAAGACTTCTTACAAGTAACATAAGAATCCCAAATTTATCAATTTGCAGATTGGGTTCAGCTGGAGGAAACATCACAGTGGGAAGTGCCAGGGGACTTTAGTCCTAGTCATTTCCTAACAGAGGGTCTGGGGTAGGTTGATTTGTTTGTTTGTTTGTTTGTAAAATAGAGAAGATGAAAATATTATCTACTCTAATGTCCAATCAGGTCATTTTGAAGCTAACAGGAAATGATGTAGATGAAATCTTAATAAAATATAAAGCATGAGAATCATGTGAAATATGACTATTATAATCCTACTTGCTCTTTTTCTTCAAATGTATGTGCTTTGGGTCCAACATACAAATACTGGTATGTAGGCATGTTTTTAATTTTTAAAAAACCACAGGAAGAATTTTGAAATTAGAGATGCCAATGTTACATCTTCATGAATAAGAAAATATTTATAAAAGCCAAACCTCCCTTTGTTTTCTGACATGGACGTTTGCCTTTGCCTGCCCAGACATCCATGCCTCCCCTTTTTCCTGATAATAGTGTCAAGATTTCCATGGACTGTTTAGAAGCAGAAAATGGATTCAACCCCAGGACTTTGATGGTGAACGAGGCACGCCTTCCTGCAGCAGGCACCGAAGAGGGCGTAGCTGTCAAGGACATTGCATAGTTGTAGCATCCTCTAGGTGGGGAAGGCCACCTGAGAACAGAAGCAACACGGAGAGCACAGTGCGAAACCAAGAGAGTGACAATGATGTGATGGGCAGAGCTTCATGCTGCCATGTGTGAGTCTCGGGCAGAGACTCCTGAAACTTGAGTCTTGGAGCTGAAAAATCTCGTCTGCTCTGACCAGTCTGAGATAAGCATCTTTGAACTTGCAAATAAAGAAGAAAAAAACAGAATCTATCTAACGAGCATTTTGAGACACAGGCAATTTTTTAAAATAAATATATTCTTCTTAGAAATGGTCTATTATTAGTAATGATAGGTTAATATGCTTCATCCACTAAACTTTAATAGGTTAAGTCCTAAATTTATACAAGAAATGCATGAAAAATCTCCCAAATGCCAAATAGAAAGCTATATTCAAGGCCATTTGAAAATGTGATTGGCAAAATAATGTTCAGAGTCATAAAAGTCAGGATCATCTAAGTGGTCCTAAAGGGGAAATTTGCAGTGAAATAACCTTGCCTTGGCCTCCCAGCTCCTAATGCTGAGTTGTGTGTCAACTTGCCAATGGAGAATGTACCCAGGAAGGTCCTCCCAGAATCCCTAGGGCAGCAATATGGCTCCTTTTGTATTCCCTGTACTGACAACATTCAGGTCCCAGCCATAAATACAACATATGGAGGAAAAGGTACCAAACCCCTTCCTCCTTAGTGGAGAAGAATGACACAACCAAAAGAAATTCCATGGGACTTTTTCACATCTTACACATAGGATGTCTAAGTACTCAGTACACAATTTGTCCACACTCCTCACATTTTCACTTTGCAGACTGTCCACTGCTTTATTGGGCTACTGGTCCCAGGACATTAAGAAGCATGCTGTGAAAATGGCAGGTGATGTTGCTAGCAGTTGTTTTGGACTTGTTCTTTCAAGGGACTGAAGGGATATGTGTGTCTGTGTGTGTGTGTGTATGTGGATATATATTATATGCATATATATATACACACACACACATATATATATCATGTACCAATATGAGCTTCAAACAAATGGTTCACAAACAGCTAAACTCTGAGGTTCAATGTGGTTATGATATTTTGCACTATCACCAGCAATTTATGAGTTCCACTTATTCTTAATTTTTGCCAACGCATGTTGTTGCCAGTATTTTAAATTTTAGCTAATGTAAATAGTAGTTGTATAATGGTAGCTCATTGTGGTTTTAGCTTACATTTACTTAAATACTAATGATAATATCATTATTTGACATCTGTATCTCTTCTTCGGTGAAGTGTCTGTTCAAATCTTTTGTCCATTTTTTTTTCTTTTTTCTTTTATTTCAACATATTATAGGGGTACAAATGTTTAGGTTACATATATTGGCTTTGCCCCACCCAAGTCAGAGCTTCAAGCATATCCATAAACCACACCCATTAGATGTGAATATACCCATCCCTTCCTCCCCCCTCCCACCTGCCTGACACCAGATGAATGTTGCTGCTATACGTGCACGTAAGTGTTGATCAGTTAATACCAAACTGATAGTGTGTATCACAAGAATGGAAAAACAAGCACCACATATCCGTTTTTTAATTGTCTTTGCCTTCATATTACAGAGTTGTATTTAATATACATTCCAGATACAATTTCTTTAATAAATATGTTTTGCAAATATTTTCCTGTCTGTGACTTGCCTTTTTGCTTTTGTAACAGTGTCTTTTAGTAAGAAAAAGGTTTTAATTTCAATTGAGTTCTATTCATTATTTTTTCTTTGATGATGTGTGTTTTTGTGTCTATTTAAGAAATAATTACTTAAAGATCACAAAGATAATCTCTTATGATTTATTCTAAGAGTTATAGCTCTTGAATTAAAGTTTGTGATCCATTTTGAGTTCATTTTTGTTTATAACATGAAATAAACAACAAGGTTTAACTTTTTTTTTGCTGTTGTTTTATTATTTTTTTTTATTTCGGCATATTATGGGGGTACAAGGTTTAACTTTTGCATGTAGATATATAACTGTTCCAGCACAATTTGTTGAAAAAAATGACCTTTCCCCATGGAATACCTTGGCTGCTTTGTTCCATGTATGACTATATAGGTGCTATTTTGAACCTGTAAGAGTAGCTTGTGTTTTCTACCTTCACTTCCTCTGTGATATTGTCATACATATTTATTCTACTCATGTTAAAACCCCACAATACATTATTATTATTTAAACACTCAATTTTCTTTTGAAGAGTTTAAAAACTGGCAACAATATCTTTCATTTTATCCATATACTTACTATTTCCAGCATCCTTCATCTCTTTGTGTAGATCCCTATCTCCATCTGCTATTTTTTTCCTTCTTCCTTGAAGAACTTTCTTTAACTTTTCCTTTAGTGCAAGTCTCCTGGCAATTAATTCTCTCAGCTTTTGCTTGACCTCAGGGGGGAAAAAAGCCTTTATTTTACCTTACTTATAATATATTTTTGCTAAAATTAGAATCCCAAGTTGATAGTTTTTTTTTTCCTTCCGGTACTTCAAAAATACTGCTCCATATTCTTCTGATTTAAGATTTTCTCTTTATCAGTTTTTCAGAAATTTGATTATGATGTCTTTTAGTGTGATTTTCTTCCCTTTGCTTCTGCTTGGATTTTTTTTCAATCTTCTTGGGTCTGTAGTTTTGTCATTTAAACTAAATTAGGGGAATCTTTGGCCATTTATTTCTTCAAGTATCTCTCCTTTTTATCCTTTCCTCTGAGATTCCAATTTTGTATAACCATTTCAAATAAGCCACTGATGGCCTGTTCACGTTTTATCCAATCTATTCTCTCTTTATTTCATTTTGGATAATTTCTATTGGTATATTATTTCCTTTACATTATTCTTTGGATTCAATTTGTGTCTTTTTAAAAAACATTTCTTTCCTTGTCATATTCATATTTTCCTTTATGTTCTTGACCATTTTGAGAATATTTATGACAGCTCTTTAACATCTTCATCTATTAATTCTGTCATTTCTATTTATTGCTATTTTCCTGACTTGGGGTCCTATTTTCTGCTTAATTGCCTGTTTGATGTTTTTTTAAAAATTCTAGAAATTATGAGTTTTATGTTGCTTAGGTGTTGTCATTTTTATATTTTGTTATAAAGTGATGGAATTTGTTCTGGCATTCAGTTAAGTTACATTAGATCAATCTGATTCTTTAATGTTTGATTTTAAGCCTCGTTTTTTTTTTTTTCAGTGATAAAGTAAAACTTTATTTATAAATTCCTATAAGGAGAATCCAGCTTCAAGTGTACAATTCAGGTACACTTTGTGTTGCAAAAACATTCTGAAGGCTTAAACAGGGTTGCTTTTAATGATAAGCTTTTCTTGTGCATTC
Source organism: Varecia variegata (assembly GCA_028533085.1). Classification (NCBI taxonomy): domain Eukaryota; kingdom Metazoa; phylum Chordata; class Mammalia; order Primates; family Lemuridae; genus Varecia; species Varecia variegata. The sequence goes on from CM052439.1 coordinate 171,930,292, forward strand.
ATAGTGTTTTATATAGAAATATATATGCCAATTTTTATTTTTTTTCAGTTTGCATTTATTTTATTTTTTTATTTTTATTTCAGTATATTATGGGGGTACAAACATTTTGGTTACATGTTATGACTTTGCCACACCCAAGCCATGATTTGAGGTGTGTCCTTACCCCCTACGTGAGTTTACCCACCTCCAACCCCCCAAACCCCAGTGAATATTACTACCGTGTGAACACCTTAGTATTGATCAGTTAGTGCCAGTTTGATGGCGAGTACATGTGGTGCTTATTCTTCCATTCTTGGGATACCTCACTTCAGAGAATGGGTTCAAGCGTGTTTTGATGGGTACACGGCAGCTTTAGTCTATATAGGCTAAATTTTGACATTAATTTCTACACTAAGTTCTTCACTACATGTATAATAGTATGAATGAAGCCAAGCCAAGGCATATTAAAGGCTGGAGGTTCTGCTTTCTCGTGGGTTTCTATTTTCCAAACATAACTTACATGTATAATGCCACATGGGCACTGGATCCCTGGAAAGTGGGCAGAGGATTTTTAGTCCTTATATTCTGGCCTTATATTAAACAGTTTTATTCTAGCCCCTGTCCCCAACTCAAGAAAAGACTGTCCTTGCAGAAACGTTGAACACTTAGTACTTAAGGCAATGTCTGCTTCTGATGTCTTCCCAGGAATGTTCCACTCCTTTGTTTAATAGTCTCATGCCCCCTCAAGCTTTATATGTAAATCCCCTTTTGTTTTAGGCATCTGTGGTTTTATTTTTCTCTCTTGCAATGCCAGACTTGCATGTTTACTGTAGATTAACTATAGTTTATTCAGCATTTGTCTATTTTTGAGATGTGTTCATAGTGAGAGGTTGAGGGGAAGGCACATGTCAGCCAGGTCTCCCACAGACTGGAATTCTTCAGGCACTGTCTCAGGGAGATGGTCTCAGAGACTCATGGCTGCCATGGGGACTGAAGGTCCATTGGCCAAAAAATTGGGGTCTCTATATAGTCTTCCTGTGCATCGGTTGAAAAATGTCTTGTGTTCTTCAGTGTCCAAAATAAATTTAATATCTATTTATATTAATGGTTAGTATCTGTTGTGTCAGAAAAAAAAAGAATATACAAGAAACTCAAAAGTTTTATTTGCCTGAGAGTTTCTTAGTACCCTACCTGAAGGTCACTCTCCTGAGACTTTGCTTGCTCTTCATTTCAACTATGTAATTCAATGAAACAGTTGTAAATTAAACACAGAAAACAAAATGCTTTACTCAACATATTCTCAGTACAATCTGCCTTAATTCTAATTAGCAAGATTTTCTGTTTTAATAAGCAATTTAATTTAAGGGATTTGAGGCATTGGAGGCATTTTTTAGTTTTAATTATTATGAGTATATAATAATTGTATATATTTATGGGATATAGAACATTTTAGGAGGTAAGGTGTTAGATATCTTAACTTTTCTGTATTTTTTTATTTCCTTGAAATTATTCTTTGAGAATTAGTAAAGGCAACTGCAGGGAAGTAGACAGCCTGGTGCCAGGGCATAGTGGTCACAGTACTTGGGAGGTGATAAAAAAGCAATGTAGACCAGCTTTCCTAGGGGAAATAATTTCCCTCCTCAAAGCCCGTCCGACCACAAAAAGGAAAATCCAATGCAATTTAGTGGATACAATAATCTTTTTCCCCAAAGAGACAACAATTGGCAATCTTCTCTCTAATACATCCATTTGAGAGTTAGACCTATTAACTTGGTTTTCTACTTTAGGCTGTCAAAATTTTGTAAACATCAGTGTTTGGTCTGGCAGGATGAATGCAAGATCGAAACATGCCCTGGATTTTTTCCCTCAATCTCTTCCTCTCCATTCTTTCCAAGAATCTAATCTTCTTCTTTCTTGTAGCAGAATTAAACTTGGAAAAGGTGGGCAAGATCCTGTCTCCACCTGAGCTGGGTAATATCTCATTGTTGTTTCCAAATGATATTGCTATTTGCTCACAGGGGATGACCTTCACAAGCTCCAGAAATTCTTGTACAGTCCAACAACAGGATTTGTTGTTACCTAGGTCCCATTTTAATGTTATTACATCGGGGAAACCTATTTTCTGAAAAGCTTCTAGAAAATAACCCAACTAGATTGTAAAGTTAACAGTGATGGGTTTTAAGATAAACAAGACAGTTGGCTATTTTCTAAGCAATGAGCGCTCACCTGAGCTCCTGATCTCCAGGTGTAGCAATTTGACATTTGCTGACTGCCAACAACAGAGGCCCGTCCTTAACCAAAGCTCCTGTCCCCTGCCCAAGGGACCGTTCCTTCTCTCAACACACCTATCACCTGTCCTTCTTTTGCTCACTCCACAGTTTCAAGGCCTCTTTCTCCTGGTTGTGCTGGAGTTAACCCCTTCAGGTCTGTGAACGGACCGTGACTCCCCAGCGATGTCTTTCAGGTGCTGATTCTTCCCCAAGCGGCAATTTGATTTGGAGACTTAGGCTGTTGCTGGCGGCCCCTTGCCCGTGGGTAGCAGAGCAGGAAAAGCCCAGCCCTCCCACACCACGACCGTATGAGCTCCGCCTGTAACTGCACTATGTATCTGTGGTTCACATAATTTTTATTTTGAAAAGAAAGAAGCTCCAAAAAGTAAAACAAAGAAATGAAAGCCGTTTGTCTATAGGAGGAAGAGTCGGTTTGGTTTTATTCTTTCTGTTCAGAGACAAAGGCAGTCAAAGCCCTCCACAGTGGGGCTCCTCCTGGTCTTTCCAACTTCTCTCTTTTCCTCTCACCTGTCTCCACAGAAATGCCCTGTTTCTGTGCAAATCACCTCTATATCAGCTTCACTGCAACACCCACAAGCGTCCCCACTGTCTTTCGTTGACTAATACTCTTTTCTTTGCCTAAAATGTACAACTAACAACCACTGATTGTTGACATCGGCCCTTCAGGACTTACTCAATTCCTGCCTTTTCAGGAAAGTGACCGATTATCGCTGTCCCATGGGTCTCCCTCCCGAACCCTGTGGCAGCATCACAGCAAAGCCCTGGGAACACCCCTCCTTGGGGAGCCCCCGGAGGTGTGCACAGGAGACGTGGGTCTTCCACACCACGTGACTCCTCACTGAGCACACTCAGCAAAACATAGGGTTGCTAACCAGTAATTAATACATTTGTGTAAGCCTTGCAAAGTCTTGCTTTTCACAAAATTTTGGATGATGATTTGAATTTTAAGAAAAGTGTCTTTCTATAAGATTGCCTCTACCAAAAGAATAGATTCAGGTCTAGATTCAGCTGCTGTGAAAGGATCAATCTTTGCAAAATTATGTTTATCCAAGTAGGTGCAGGTTCCTCCCGAGCAGTGAGATGTTTTGGTGCAGTCATTTGACCTGATTTGACTAGTGGCCTCCATTTTGTGAAGACAAGAAGATATGAATGAATGAGAAGAAAAAGAGGAGATGAGAAAATCACTTATCTCGGGCATTCCTTAACCAATGCCAGTCACATCTTGGCACAGGCACTTGTCAATCTTATTAAATTGCTTTAAAGTGTCTATCATGCTGGTCCTCAATAATCCAGTAATTTCCCATGTGATCTCTGCTTTTATGAAAAGGTTTTCAGAACTGCTCCCTACACCTGCAGCAATTGTATTATTGTGTTCAAGGACAAATCATCCCACATTCATTCTGTAAACTGCACATGGTTATGTGATGCTGTTCTCCCATGAATCTGGAGTTTACTTGTGCACGTTTACATTACACATCTGCTGCACACGCCAATGTTCTCCGACCTGGTTCAATCTGAGAGAGTGGTGGGCAGTGGGTGGGTTGGAGCTGATGTGCTCATGCAGCTGAAGGCAATAGAAGGCTCCCCACTCCACACCCCTCGACCCACAGGTGCTCCCGCCCTGCTGTCCCATACCTCCGGTGTCCATGGGCAGGAGCTGGACTCACAGCCACACCACAGGCAGGGCCCTGTTCTCCTCTCCTGGGTCCACTTCCCTCCAACTCTGTAACTGCTGCACCTGTATCTGTTTGGAGTTGCTTCCACTCAAGACACACCTGTGAGAAAGCCAGGGGTATCCCCAAGGATGCTGTTCCATGTTGCCAGGACCATGAGGCCTCAGGGAACAGAAGGCTCTGGGTTCCACACAGAAGTGGGGACAGCAATAGCAATTTTTCCCAACTCATCATTCCTCACTGCTACAGCAAAAGTGCTTTAATTTCCCCAGAGATCATAGGTCTCCCACGGAAAAGAGCTCTTGAAAGAGCTTCACATCATCTGGGTTCTTACTTCCAGGGTTGTGTGGGAACAGACCCAGCACGTGTCAGCTCTTCTTTCTGGCTGTCCCCTCCACACCACCCCACAGGTGGCCCAGATTCCCTATACTATCTGCCGTCCTCCTCAATAGCACAAATGGTATATAAACATGAATATAGACGTATAGGAAGGCCATTTGCCTGAAAGCTGCCAAATTCTCGATTTCCATCAGTTCTTTTGCCAAAAATGAAGCCAGAGAAAAAAAAGAAAGCTAAAAGCTACCTGGCCTTGAACACTTGTGTATTTCTCTGATATCTCAAGTGCAGACAGAGGCCAAGATGATTAGCGACCGTCACTTACTGAACACAGCAATTCTACATTATCCATAATTTGTCAGAATTAAAGTATCCGGCATCCCCATTTCGCAGATGGGAAACTGAGGCATGGAGAGGTTAATTAACATTCCAAAGTCACAATAAGTGGCAGAGGCAGAGTGTGAGCCCAGGCAGGCCCTCTCGTCCCACCCATGGAACTGAGCTATCTTCATTCACGTGAGTGGGCAGTTGCATCTCCCTTTCACAACATGCCGATTATTTTGATTATTTTGAGGATTCCATTTCTTCAGAAGCAAAAACATACTTTGAAAGATTTAAAAGCCAATGTACAAATACAATACATTACTCTTATATTTAGTGCAATTAAGGGTTGTTTCATTTTTTTTCTTCTCAAATGTTTGTATGGTGAATAAGTCAAAAAATTTTGAAAAGAAAAATCTCAATATAAGGTAACAAAAGTTGGAAAAGAATGTTTCAGGATGTATGATCATACTCTTCACAAACTATTAAAAGGTGAAATATCCCAAAGATCCGAGTTCACCTCAAAGACTAAATAGCTTAAGAAATGACACTGCAAGCCCCCCATTACCTACTGCTCCCCCTCCATTGCACAAGTGGTCCACACTGGCAGGGTAGCTTTGCCCATGGTGTGGGAGTTAGTTCCTAAGGTCTGAATATATTGTGAACTTCCTAAAGTAGAGAATTGGAATTATTTACTTCTTTGTATTAGCATGTTTCCTGAATTAATAAAAGCTTGTGGATGTGAACTGCCTACCTGCCAGTCCTTGGCATGCTTCAAGCTAGGAGCAGTGATCTTTCCAGCATCGATCAGCATGGTTAGGTTGGCAGAACCAGATGTAAAATTATATTTTCACTTCAAGTTGAGACTAGTGTGTGCATCTCTACTTTCACCACTCCAGGCACTTTGCTGACATGAGTTTGTTTTCAAATTTCCCCAGATTTATTCAGGTCAAAAAGCCACTCAGAAGCAGAGCCAGAGATGGACCTCATAATTGATTGGGGCTGGTCTTCCTCTAAGCATTTGGTCTTTTTTCTATGTTATTCTTTCCTTAAAACCACCTCAGTTCTTCTCACTGTCTCTAACTACAGATACACGTTTCCCAGGTGCTGTCATATGCTGTCCCAGTGAGGTCCAGAGCTTCTCGGGGAAGGTGGAATTGGTAGCAATGCCCAGCCTGGCCTCAGGGTGGAGGAGCCCTTCTCAGGTGTATCAGCACATGCGTGATTATTCTGCAATCACTTATCTATTCCCTGGATTACAACTGGGTTTCAGGGAGTCTTTCTGTTCTTCCCCTCTGTCATAAACACCACTGTGCCCTCAGCAGGTTGGGCCACCCTGAAACCTGTGCCTTCTCCCAGGTCATTAGAGAAGACACTGTCACCACGAGTCCCACTGACCCCTGTAGCTCTAGTTGATCTTTCCATTCGAGGAACAGCCATTCACTTAGACACTGCTCCCCCCTTGTAGACCTTTATAAAATTGATGGTTGCTCTTGCTGTCACTCTGGGGTTGCGTCTTCTGTCTCTGTGAGGGAGTTAGCGAAGCCTGTCACATCTAGAAAGTGCTGTATGTCTAAATAAATCACATCTCCTGAGCTGCCTTTAGCCACTTTGATGTCAACTTCAAAAGTTCAGGAATATATTAATTTTATAGAAGTAAGTATTCTCAATTTTCTTATTTTTATTAAATCTCTGTTGGCTAAGGATTTACTTACTTTTCTTTCTTTGTTCTTTTTCTCTTGTTCCTTCTACCATTAGAAGTCAAAATTAACCATGTCCACTGGAATCATTCTCACCTTGGACTTTCTCTTTTTTTAAGCATTTCATTTCTCACTGAATTTTCAATTCTCATGCAAACCCAGTGAGTGGTATCTTTAGATGCCCTTCACCAGAGTCTATAGGGCAATTACCAGGACGTCCATGTTGGTCTCTGGAGTTTATTCGTAAAAGAACACCTGCACTCTAGATGGACATCTGGCCACCCCAGCACTCGGGTCCAATGTTTCATAGCCCTGCTCTTAAGCCTGATCACATCCACAGTAATGAGACCCATCCTGGGGGGAAATTAAAGAAGTCCTATTCAATTTCTTACCCAAGGTCAGAAAGTTCACATTTCACTAAGGAAAATTAAGCACTAGGGGCTATCAAATTAGGAAATATCCATCAAGCAAAGCTCAAATTACCTTCCCTCTGGCCTACGTGTCATGTAGACTTGTCCAGCAGGCAGTAAGTCTTGCTTGGAGCTGCCCTTAGGACAGATGCAGAGCAGGATTCTGGAATACTTTCCCCCACTGCTGTGTCTGTCCCTGACAGAGTTAGCATGGCTCATTCCACACTGTGCCGTCACAGCTGGAGAAGACATGGAAAGGCCACACACTCACGCTGGACTGCTCTAGAAGGAGCTGTTCTCCATGATTGAAGCCTCGAGAGGCAGAGGCTCAGATTTGTGTGCTAATCAGAGCGGATCGTGATTGTCTCATGGCTGCCCACACGTCCCAACTTGATGGTGTCTCAACACAGGTCTCACAAGTCCCAAATGGCACAGGTGAATCTCCTGTGCACCTCCCATCCTCCCAAGTCAGATTTTCTGGTCTAACCTTGCCAAGAAGTACATCAGCATCATGAGGGTCCTTAGTGCTGCTCTCCTTGGGGGTTGAGTAGGAGAGCAAATCAAGAAAAGACAGAAGGAAACTGTTCTGCATGGAAAGTTTCTGGGAGGGGAACCCCCCAGAGGGTACCAGTCTAATTTACACTGTATCTTGCAACCCCAACAGGTCAGGAGTCTTCTGAAGGAGGAAATGAAAGCTT
>CM052439.1:171938199-172001364 GCA_028533085.1 Varecia variegata
CTATCGGCTCCCACTACCTAACTCAGGAACCCTGTGCATCCTTCCCCTGCCTCCCAGGTTCAGCATCCTCTTCCTTACCGCCCAGCCCTCCCACCGAGCCAAAGCCCAGAAGGGGACATGTCGACATCAAACACTCTTAAATTCTATGAAAGATATACCGCAACTTAAAAAGAAAGGGGGGAGAGAGAGAGAGAGAGAGAAGGAGGGAGGGGAAGAGAGAGAGGGAGGCAGGGAGGGAGGGGAAGAGAGAGAAGAAGAGAAAAAGAAAACAAGCAAGCTACCCTACAAACACTTTAAAATTATTGTTTATATCATAGGAAAATGCCAATGTTTGTTTTGAGATGTTTCTAGAGCTGGTGGACTAATTTGTTTAGCAGTGGAAACCAGAGGTTGATGATATTTGAAATGGCAGATGAGAACAATAAAGCTGTGATTTTTATAACTTGACTCAATCACCAAAATGAAAAGAGGTAAGGTATTTACATTCTGACTATGGCTGGGAAGTATTTAAGTTCAGACGTACGGGTGAGAAGTGTACAATAGTGGGACGTATACAGTATCCTATAATCAGCAAATTGAGTTTTTAATTATAGAAATCATCAGTTTTTACGGCATCTTTTTTGATTTAAAACATTTATAATCAAGTCTTCAAACAGCCATTTCATTTAAAAGCAAAAAACACTGTAGAAATATCTCAGCATGTCAATCTATAGAGTTAAACATGGAAAAGTTCTCAACTATCTTTGTGGGGTTTTTTTGTGTGAGACAGGCCTGAAAGCTCTCAACTTACTTTTCATCATTGCAGTAGATAAACTTACTATATTCCATTATCTAGGAGAAAAGTTATACAGAAAACCCAGATCTTTTTTGGAACACTGATACAATCTCCAAAGCTCTGGGGGACATGCCCACGTCTTCTATTTGGGGAAGATTTTGAACCGTCATCATAAATAGGAAAACAAAACTGTTGATGTTTTGAAAGGAGTGCAGAGGCAGGTACTGCATTTTTTAGAAAGAAAAACAGAATATCTGAAAGTCTGTATACATTGAAGGAGACAGAAGAATGATCCTTAGGGCTGGTTGAAATCTGTTCTTTTTATGACCCATCTGTCTCCGCTGGACCAGGAACGAAGGACCTGCTTCAGTCGGCATCTGACACCCAGCCACCTTGTCCAGCTCTCTCCTACCCATTCACCCCTTCCCAGAGATGCGGTTGTCTCCTCAAGTCCACAACTCCATCACACCAAAAGCTATTTTTAGGAGCTTTGCAATATCCAGAATTATATTCTCATATCCTGTTTTTGATTATGATTGCTGGGGTGAGGTGAGCGCTTCACGTTTTCATGAGGAAATTTACACAAAACAAATTAATGAGAGAAAAGAAATTTCATATCTTATTTTCATATCTCCTGTAAAAAATAATAAATCAAGTATATTTAGAAAAATAAAACTGGTTCAGATATTATTTTAGAACTATTTCCTCTCCTATCAAACATTTACAGTGATCCAGTGGGTACACTCGATCATTTTTGTGCAAGTCAGGCTCAGGGAGACACGTTAAATGGAAAATTATATTATGTATTTCCAGTAGGTCCAGACAGAAATTTTAAATTATATTTCAAATTTTATTTCATTCAGAAAAAAATATTGAGGCATATTCTAAGAAAAGCACTTGCGTATAAGAGCGTCAAGTGAGAGACCATCCAAATTTCAGAAGACAGATCAGTAGTGTTGCAAAAGGAGGTTCCATAAAAAAAAAAGAAACAAGTTGCCAAAAAGTAAACTGTACCAGGACACACTTCTTCATCTAGCTCACTTCTAAACTGACAGAAAAATGCCATTATTAAAATTCTTCAAAATTTCAACATTTTATTACATGGAGTTTAAAATACAATTTAATCACTGAAACATATTTCATTAGTACATGAAGTTTTGGGTTTGGGGACTTTCTTTTCTATTTTTTTTTTACTTTCCTTTTAAGAGGGCATTTTTGTCTTTTTGGTCAATTTAAATTTATACATGTACACACAAACATATATATTAATATATGCATATATATTTTAATGATATTATGAGTATTGAAATATAGCTTTTACTCAATAAAGTGCATTTCCTGGGTCAGGCATCTTCTTGCTGTGTTCTTCTGATTGATAGTCAGCAGTCATTCAAGAAAAGCAAGTTTTATGCAAAGAAGAATGGAATGCATATTATGGGGGTACAAAAGCTTAGGTTACGTATATTGCCCTTGCTCCCCGCCCCAGATCAGAGGCAAAGGTTGGAGTCATACCAAAGAAATGTCAAATTCTAAGAAATGTCAGATGTCAAGTTCATGAATTTAGAGTTTATCTTTTAGGCATTGGGGAGCCGATGAAAACTTCTGAGCATAATGACCTGCTGAATACTGTGGAGATGAACATGTTCTTCATTTCTAGGGTGGGCAGCAATATGAAAAGATAGAGGCCACTGTACTCATACAAGTGTGAGGAAAACACAGGCTTGGATTGTTATAATTATATATTCAGAATTTGGAAATAGGATTACTTATACGTCTCTTAAATAATAGAAAAAGGCAACTTTTCTTGAGAGCCAGAGGTTAATTTCAAGCAGCATAACTGGTTCTTTCCCTAAAAGTCTCAGTAGGTTTCCTCTTGTTCCATAAGTTCCTTCTCAGCCTTGCTAGTTTCATGGCTCAGTCCATGTTTTGGCCATTGAGGCCCCTCATCTCACCAATAAAATGAAATATAATAAATCAGAAAAAAAAAAGAAGAATGGAATGAAATGTGCTGGAGAAAGGGTGAGTATAATAGTACTCAATTCGTCAGTCCTCAACAGGGTCTGATTCCAACTCTTTGTAAAGGAAAAACCTGGCCAGCTTTCCTTGTCACCCATTTCCTATTGCCATGGAAACCTTTGTTTCCAAAGGTTTATGATGTCTCAGAATCATCAGGAATCTGGGTGGTCGCATTCAGCTGGTCTTGTCCTAGGATCTGGAGACCACACAGAGCACTTTACAGGCTTTACCTAGGAGGTCCTGTGCAGTCTGGTTCCGATGAATGCTCTTCTTAAGGGTGGACGTGGATCTTAAAGTAGTGATCGTGCCTTAGCCCATCTAGGGAAACAGGGGACTGAAGCTATGCCATTAATTGTTTCTGAAATGGTAGGATTAGTATCAAAGATTGCCTACAATTGAATAAGGCAAACAATGTAAACTATGAGTGCAAAAAATATAATACAACTCATATACATAGTTAGGATTCTCTTACTTTTGCCCCCAAAATATTGACAGATAGAGATGGAGGGGTACAAAAGGAAGAACTGCTGCGCTGTTAGCCACGCTCGGAAACAATCTTCATGAATCTGTTTTTAAGATGGATAGGTTTGGGATATAGAAATTGGCAATGCACCAACAGCAGTAAGCACAACATTTTCACTTCTGTAATAATAGCTAACTTTATTCTTTAAATGTGTTTGTTCTCCTTCCAGTTGAGGCTCAGTGCAAGTGTGAGTTGGTTCCACTGCTTGGTTGGGTAACCCCTGCCCACCCCTTCTCTGACTTCCATAATTGGTCCAATGCCACAGATAATGAACTCGCTGCCTGGATGGCCACAATTGATGTCTTAAACTGATTTCTGAAAACAATGTGTCAGGTGTCATTAAGTAAGAACCTAAGAGGGAGCATTTAAAACCAACAAATTAATAGACAGACAAGATAAAAGTGACAATCATTGAAAATGTATATTTCTCATATCTAACAAGGTTTTGAATAACTATAAAAATTATAAAGATTTTAAGGAGTGAGAAAACTCATGTTGCTTCCAATAACCCAGTGAGAAAAACCCAGCATTGCAGCAGGACAACTAGAAATCTATTTTCTCATTCAGATGGAGCGGAAAGGTAATGTTATCTTATTCAATAAGAGCTTCATTGGGATTAAAACAGGCTGAATTTTTCAAATGTAAATTTTGAATGAAGTAAGGTCAGTAACTTCGTGTACACTTACTAAGGGTTGATATTGGCTTTAGCAAATACCCAATGACAAAATGAAACAATTCCAAATAGGTTTATTTTGTATTGCAAAACAGGCAACTGATACTCACCACAGAATGAGGTATTTGGCATTTCATAATATCTTCAGAAGTCACATCAAGTAGTATAACACAAAGATATTGTCACATACCTTGGAAGAATTTTACAGTGGACTGAATTTATGCATTTTGTTTGCAGATGACGTAGAGTTTCAGTCTTGAATCTTTGATGTTCAGGTTCTTAGTGTACTTCCTTTCAAAGTTCCCAAGTTCAAGTCTGATGTTTATTAACAGTCATGGTGTAGGAAGAAAGCAACAAACTTTGGCAGTAAAAACATTAACTTTCTTAGCCAAAACTAAGGTGACATCTATAAATTTGTGAAGTAGTTTCGAACTGACTTTAAAAATAAAAATCAGGTAATGTTCTAGGTGGTTCTCATTTGACCACTCACCATATCTGCATCAGCTGTCACCAGCCTGTGTCTGATTTTCCTATATCTATGGATTTGCCTGAAGAGAGGGAGTAAGAAATTCTGATTTTTATAGGAATCACACTGACATTCCTACAGCAGAATCAACACCACAGAGGCTTTGGGGGTTTGTTTATTCATTTGTTTGTTTTTGGAACATGTAAAATTAGAGTGATGTCACATTCTGGAAAGCTGAGGTCAGATTATTCTAAATTCTTTTTTTTTGCATGAATAAAATCACTTTAATAAAATGTATATATTTTCATTAAATTTTAAAAAGTTGTTATTTAAAAGTACACATTTTCCAACCTCCCTGTAGTGTCTTGTAAACCAAATTCATTTTGTATCCTCTCGTTTTCATTTATTAGTTGGAATACTTTTATAAAGTGAAATTGAAATTCAAATTATTCTATCTGTGGCTCCTGAGTCCTGTTGCAAAGACCCTTATTATCATGGACAGCGTCCTTGCTTTCTATTATGTCAAGAGGTTCCAAAGTCATTTTGTACATTTCCTACAACAGATCAGGGATTAACCATTTCTTTAAGAAGGGCTGTTTTGATTTTGTGTGTTGTTGTTTGGTGAGAAACGACATTTCAACACCACAATCTGAGTGCGAGAGATGTCCACTGCATTTGGGGTGGTCATTGCTTCTAGGCCTTTTCAGTGGACAGAGTCAGGATTTACATAATACCTTCAGTTCATCTAGACACATTGTCACATTAGAATTCACATTTGCCACAGATGATTTTGCTGGACATAAAATTCTTAGTTCACACTTTCTTTCTTTCCTTATCTTTTTTTTGAGGTTTATTTTTAATGAAGTTAAATAAACACATATAATTTGACATCATTAGTATCACCTTCACGTTTTGTCTTTGCCTGTCCTCAGTGGTATTTCTCCCTTCAGGCAGTCATGATACTACCCATGGGTTATAGCAAGGACGTTCTCCTGCCAGGAAACCCAAGAAGGTAGGGAAACTGGTTGACAAGCTCAATTTTACTTTTTCCAGTGTATAAACCATGAGTTGGGGGGATATTTTCTGCATGCTTAGAGCCAGGCCAAATGGGGGAGAGGAGAGTCACTAATGTAGAAGTCCAATTCTCCCACCATCGGCTTAAAGTTTTTACACTTCTCTGTGGCCCCGGGACCTGTTTCATCCTCATACTTGAGCTCTGGGTTGTTGCTAATGCAGATCTCAGTGCTGTCTATTAGATTTGGTTTTCCACGGGAGGAGGGTGAAGCCAGCTTGCCTATATGCCACCATTCTGGAGCTGGAAGTTCTTGGATTAACCTAAATTCTAAATATGCCATTGCACCTCTTCTGGTACTACAGTGGAGAACAAGGATGGGTTGCTCATTTTCTATTCCCGAGTTCATAGAGAGTTATAAGATTGATTTTCTTTAAAGTATATCCAATCAATCCTCTGATTCTAATTGGAACCAATAACATTCAGGTGAAATTATAAACCATCACCTTAAGGCACTGGTGTATTTTTATAGGATGTTAAACTATCTACACTTACATAGAGGGAAGCTAACAATGTGATAAAAGGATAGTTTGCATTTTCCAGAATATAGACCATCCTTCTACCTTGTGAGTCCTTACTTAATATTGAGCCAATTTTTTCATGTTACATAGCATTAAATTTCCAAAAAGTGAAGAAAGAAAGGGAGTGCATTTGAATGACAGGCCTCTGGTTACTAATTAAATAAGAAGAGGTGGAATATAATTTTTTGCCTCACCTAGACTTTAGTTTAAGTCAGAAATATCATAGACTGATTTTCTGCCTCTAGCAATTTCTGAAGAATTTTATACTATTTTTCTCCTTTCTAGTGTGAAAGTATTCTTGACTGGCTAGCTTTATCTTGTCAACACAGTTTAAGGTTTATCTGAATTATGTCTGATATCAACTCTTATCATGGCTAATAAGCTGAATTTCTTTTAGTGGCTGAGCTAATATGATCTTTAGAAAAGACCATACTAGGAATTGTACAGGCTTCAAATTAGGTTTTTTTAAACTCTAAGCCACTTTTCCATTCCTGGTGCTTCTGATACCTAATTTCTGATAATAAATGATATTAAAATTGAATGAAAACTTGTCCTATCTGCTAAAAGAAATTATAGCTCATCTTTAATATTAAGTCCATTATAAAAATACTCTGGAATACTGCCATCTTAAAAACTACTGGTAACACTTCAACAATGCATTGAGGCAATCAGACTGGGATAATGTATCTCCTTCACTGCTTTTCAATATCCAGAAAAGAAAAGAATCAGAATGAAAGCAACATATTGTCTTTGGTTTTATAGTTTTGAAATAAATAATCTGAATACTTTGGTGCAGTATTTATTGAGTTACAGAAATCCCTTAAATCAACTACAAATGAATTATTTTTACTGAACTCAACAGGGGAGAACAGCAGAAATAAATTCCAAAATGGTGCCTGATCTACAAATATTTTATCTTACGTGGCAATGCATTGTCCAATATTTGATACAACTGTCCTTGCATTACTCCAGTCAAAGCGAATATTACTCTATTTTTCCCATTTCACACCCACTGATCAGAGAGGCAGGAAATTTAGAATACGGTTTCTGGTGTCTGACATAGATAATACATTGGTAAGTAATCAAATATTGGCTATGTTATGTCAACAGAAATCACCAAGTGCACCGCAAATGAATAGATGAACCGGACAGAACTAATTCAATCACTAAAATAATAATAGCAAAGAGTTTGCACATGAGTTGATTTATGGTTGTCATTTGAATACTTAAGCAGAAATTTATTATTGGAGCTGAGGGCTTTTAGCATGAGCCTCACACATAAGAGAACAAATGCTTTGAGGCAGACACAGTTCATTGTATCTGCTCATGGTATCTGTTATCTGCTGTGATGTACCCCAGAGCCATTTTTTTTAGATAGAAATGTTGAACTCAGGTATAAGCAATGATGATGCTCCAAAACTCCACGTACACACATGCAAAAAAAAAGCCACTGAAGTGTAAAAAACACTCTGGGGCTAAAGAAAGTTGATGGCCATGGGGCAAAGTTGGTGCAGAAAGTGGTTTGACAATGTGACAGTGTTGGAGAAATGTTCATGATTTATTCTAAAAGCCAGAAAAGTGAAAACTATTGTAAAAAATTCTAAGGCTATTTTTAAATTCACATACTATCAAAGCTGCACCTTCAGTGTGTATTGAGGGAGTATTTACATAAAATGATTAGGTGAGTGCAGACTTGATATATTCTTAAGACAAAATTTCTTTTGATTTTCAATTTGAGTTTAGTATATTCCCTTAGATGCCTGCATGGGGACATGAAGTCCCTCTTCCTAAGACTTCATGCATAACTTTGAAGGCATGATCCACTAATTCTACCAAACACTATGGTGGAAAAACTCACACAACAGGCTTTTACTCCCATGGTCTTTATCCTTTTGCAGATAAATAAGGAAATAAGGACACCCTTGGCTAAAACTCTGGCACTCTGGGTAGTTGGTCCTGGAAGAATCCAAGGCTCAGACCCACAGGACTGTGCATGTGGTCCATGAGCCCCCCGGGACCGTCCATAAGACTTGCTTGGGGGTGGCCAGGACCCCACCTTTCACATCACCTACTCATCTGCATCCCACTGTTGCTTCTTTTCTCTTTGGCGTCACCGTGAGTCAGTGGGGTCAGACTCCTGGTTCACCCAGGATCATGTGGGCTGACCCTCCCTAGGGACAGGTGTTTCTCCATGGCAGAGATGCTTTTATGCCCATTCACTGTCTGCAATTCCTCTTCAATTCCTTTAAAATCTTGGCACCACACAAACCCACACATTTATTAAATGCTCTTTTTTCCTCCAACATGAATGCTAATTCTAGTCAGAATCTTCTTAAACAGGCTTAGTGAAACAGCCCTACAAAAGTGAAGAAGTTCAGATGCCTCATGTAAGTCACAGGGGCAGTAGAGTAGAAATATGCTCAGAGTGAAACAGGGAGTCTTGAAGGAAATGGCCGTGCGTCTGGTGACTGTGGCCCTTCCATGCAGCAGAGGCTGATCCAGTGCCCCCAGAGCTCTTTAGAAGTCACTGAGTCTGTATCATTCAGAGGTGACAAAGCCCCCAGTTTCGTCAAAGTCACTCGTCCCTGGAGCTATGGGAAGGCCACATGCTGTGCAGCGTGCGAAAATTCTGTTCTTCTTCCCATAAAAAGTCAGTGCACTGCAAAATCAATATGAGGTGGTGACTAGTCTAGTCTAGAGAAGAATAACACTGGGAGTCACTTTCAAAAAATTTAAATGTACAGCTAAAGACAGCCTCCAGATGAAAACCAGCCGAACTTCAACTGCATCTAGAAATAACCTTAGAAATTAAACTATGCTTAGTGTCTTCTGACATCAGGTTACTCTTAGAGGAATTGAATTATTTGGTGCAGCTTAAAAGTATTGGCCTTTAATTATACTTCTTATAGTAAAAAGAAAGATAGAGATTGTCAAAAAGTCATACAAGAACTAAAACTGTGAAAAGTGGCCAGGCATGGTGTCTCACGCCTGTAATCCTAGCACTCTGGAAGGCCCAGGCGGGTGGATTGCTTGAGGTCAGGAGTTCGAGACCAGCCTGAGCAAGAGTGAGACCCCATCTCTACTAAAAAAATAGAAATTATCTGGCCAACTAAATATATATATATATATATATATAAATTAGCCGGGCATGGTGGCGCATGCCTGTAGTCCCAGCTACTTGGGAGGCTGAGGCAGTAGGATCGCTTAAGCCCAGGAGTTTGAGGTTGCTGTGAGCTAGGCTGACACCACGGCACTCACTCTAGCCTGGGCAACAAAGCGAGACTCTGTCTCAAAAAAAAAAAAAAAAAAAAAAAAAAAACTGTGAAACGTGTCCCCAGAAGATTCTGTCGGGAACCCCAAACCTGGCCACAGAGGAGATGCTCAGGAAGGAGTTTACAGGAGTTTATGCAGAGGGGTAGACCCTGCTACATAAGCCCACCACGAAAGTGTTCATGCAGTAACCAGAGGCATGGGGCGTGAAGCGTGATGAAAAAACAAACGTTATTCCACAGCTGGTTAAAATGCTTAATATATATCTAAAATTATTCTAAACCAATTCCTCTTCTAGTTTTCATTAGCCACAGGAATTAAACCAAAAAGCTCTCAATGGCCAAAGCTGTAACAATTTGGGCAAACAAAAAATATGAAGTCATATTAGATTTTAACACAAAGTGCAAAATAAAGATTTATGAGTGTATACTGATAAAAATAAATGATTGGATAAATGAATAGCAGACAATATGTGAATCTCCCTTGTAGAAAAATTTCAAATAATTCATGTAGATACTCTGCCCTCAAGCAGGTGGAGCACTCCTTAAGTGTGGGTTGCATATAGTGACCTTCTTCAAAAAAGTGCAGTATGTTAAGGGCGGGAAGGGGTAACTTCATAGTAGAACAACCTAACGCGTAATCTCCGCCAGGTGATCAAGGTCAACATCCGCAGGGATAAGTCATGTTGGTAAATGTGCCCTTGCTATGATGTGATGGAAATGGCACTTCTAAAAACCCATAAGTCCAATCTATTAGTGAGAAAAACATCAGACAAATAATAATCAAAGGGCATCTTACAAAATACATGATCAGTAGTCCCCCAAACTATCAACATTATCAAAAACAAGGAAAGTCTAAGAAATCATCACAGCCAAGAGGAGCCTATGAGGACTAAACACAATGTGGGATCTTGGAGCAGAAAAGGACATTAGAAAAACACTGAGGAATTTACATTAGTTGTGAATTTCCCCATAGTATCCTGAATAAATAAAAAAAAATAAAGTTTATTGCTGTAAGCCAAAAAAGAAAAAAGAAAAACACTGAGGAAATCTGAATACGTGATAGACTTTAGTTAATAAAGAGAGAGAGAGGGAGAGGAAGAGAGAGAATTCAGAATAATATCCTTTGCATAGAATGTCAGAGAAAAATAAGGGAATATTTGGCAGATTTATATTGTTGACATGAAAATTGTGGGTGGAGGTATTTTCTCCAGTCATTGCATGAGATTAATTAAAAGCTAGCTTGGATGCCATTTAGAAAACATTTCCCATCAAGTCCAGTGGAGCTTTCTTGAAATATTAATATCCTTTTTCATATGGGAAATAATATAATTATTTAGGCTTAGAAAAGATGAGAATGGGGTGGAGAGTAAAAAGTAGCCAAAATATGCTGCATGGTGATGACATTTTTTTTTCAGGGAAGGGATAAGATGAGCTGAATCATCCAATGAAAATCCAACCCAGGAACAGTTTAGCCAGGAAATCATCTGGCTAAATTTCTCCTGCTGAGTGTGAAATCACAGAGGACTATCACGGTGCACATGAAGATTACATGAGATGCAGCATGAAGGCCCCACTGGGAAGACCCTGACTGTCACTCGTTAACATCCAACTGACCTCCCAGAGCCCACCCACCATTTTATTTGTAATTTTAATACAGAGTTGTTTTTTGCAAATTTTGGCATAGGAACTCAACAAGATTCACTGCTAAACATCAGACATGCATTTTCCTAACACTTTTCTTAAATTGTTTCTTTAAATTCTATAGTATAAAAACAGATCTAGTAAAGAGCTGTTTCCAAATATCTATGTATTTTCCCAAATCTGAAGTTTCATTTATCAATATGAGCATTCCATGTCTACCTAGGCCTTTATCACAATGCCCAGGGGTGTCAGAATAACATTTTCAATCTCATTCTTACTTTCAATAATTATTCAAACAACTGTCCTTTGTTATGTATTAGTTGTTTGTGAAAAATGTATCTTTTTCTGGGCACCTCTGTGAATGGTGTTGTAACACTCTGAAATGTGCTGATCTTACTTCCAGCTACCCTGGCTTCTCAAGGTGCATCTTGAAATACCTGCACCTCCGCGTAGGGACAAGTGGAGCTGAGTGGACTGGGTAGGTGGGAAGGCAGCACTGTGACAAGAGGAAAAGCACCAGAGCTGAGCATGGCCTCCTCCCCCGGCAGCAAGGGACAGCGGGGTACAGGGGTACAAGAGTAGCACTTCATACGACACAAGGACGACGGGCTCCAGAAAGTCAGCTTCACACATCGTTAATACTCTTGGTAGGGGCTGATGGTATTAGGGAGATAGACAGTAAAACATTGATTTATATATGTCAGTTCTCTCATTATTTTCCTTAACACAGAAAATAAAATGTTGTTTTCAGTTATAATTCACTATTTTCAATACTTTTCGTAATTGGCCTTATAAATATTCAAGGTTTTTCTTTGTAGGGAGAGAGGAAGTGTAGAGTCAACCCAAAAGCTAACCAAGTGGTTATTTCACAGATTGGCTCTTCACGACGTTACGGTGGACCAGACAGGTGGACTTCCAGGCCAACAGCATGGCAAGCAGCTCCCTGGAATGCCATGAAATCCAAAGTCAGAATAAGGCTAGTTTTCCAGCAGCCTACGGAAGATATCCACATTTCACTGTGTCTGTGCCTGTGCTCTGTGCACTCCCTCCACCAGTGAGGACACAGAAACGGCATCAGGACCAAGGTGGGGCACCTCAGAGTGACCACAACCTGTGCAGGTGCAGGCTAGGTGGAATCCCTGGGCTTCCCCAGGCAAGAATCATTCCAAGTCCAAACACAAGTCACTCCTGAGATTCCACAGTATTATCCATATTGGGTAGGATGTGAGATCCATGGTTAATAATTGTTTGGCTACATTCATTTTCTTCATTTGATCAAATATTATGGACCTAAGCACTCTTTGTGGAGGGGGAGCAGCAGCTCTCAGATAAAATGCCTATTATCTTGAATTAAAAACATCTTGAACATTCTCATTCAAAAGCGAGATGTTCTTATTTCTAAAGACTTTAAAATAAAAATAAGACTATTTAAAAAAATAAGACTTTTATTTAAAAAAATAAAGCTCAATAAAATAATCCACTTATTTAGAAGAAACAGATGGGACACAATTATAAACATCACACTGTGACTTGCAGTGCTTCCTGAGGCTCGTTCAGCTGTGGTCCTGTATTGCAGACTGAATTCTCACTCTGTCATATGTAGCTTTCTCTTGCTTTTAAGGGATGTGATTTTTGGCACGGATGGGGACTCATAACTTGAAGTGTGCTTGCAGTGTATCACACTTCATCTCTGAAGCCTCAGTAGTGTGAGGAGTCATAGAGCATAGGCCTTCGGGCACTGGCAAATTATGAGAGACCAAAAATATAAAAGTTACTACAATGTATCAGAATTCATCAGAATAATCAAAACCTATAAAGTAGGCATTAAAATAGGTTTTGTTTTGATATGTGGATTGAAGTATTTGTTACTTTCCTCTAGAATCAAGTTTCATTGTTAAATTCCTGAAAAAATAAACTTAAAAATACTCAACAAATAGAGTTTAAGAAAGAGACTATGATGTTAGAACTCAAGTTCTCTCCAAAGGTACTGTCATGGCAAAATGTATTTTGTCATATTGTTTGGTCCCAGATTATTCACTTCACTAAGGACGTATCTAGTAACTCAATTGGCAGACACTTTTCTATTTTTTCCACTCCATTTTTGTAGTATTGTCATGAAATTTTCAAGAAAAGCTAAGCATTATTAATTATAATAGAAAACTCAGGAAACTGAGAAAACTCTTCATTTCAAATTAAGAGACACTTAGAATGTTACCAAGTGTCATCCAATGAAGTTGAAAAGACATATATTTCTGATTATCACAGAAAGGTACATTCATAAGAATTCTTGAAGAACTTTTTCAAATAAATTCCTCATTTTTCAAATATTTGAATTTTTTTTCATTTGGTACATGTGCAATTTGTTTGAAAGGTGACTATTTTCTCTATTTTTGGTTATGACCTTCCTCATTTGTGATCATCAAAGTAAGCTGAAATTCCAAATAACTACAATTTCACAGGTGGAAGATAAGTATTGAGAGGACTGGGAAAATGACAAAGCATGGTTGGCATAGGCCAGTCACCAAACAGGGAACGTTCTAAGAGATTCTTGAATGATCAGAGAACAGGTCAGCCACCACAGTCTTCTGCCCATGAGGCAACAAGACTTTTGATCAACTCAAAAGGTTTCTGAACCCCCCAAAAGAACTGAGAACCACTTAGATGAGTGTCTGGATTTCTAAAGTAACAGTGACCACACAGCCCTCATGTTAGGATCATGTCTAGACAAATGCATTTTTATTGTTCAAGAAGTCCACTTGGAAATTTCTCTTTACACAGGGGGGTGTGGAAACTGCACTTAAAATGAGTTGATTTTCCTCCTCCTCTCAGTCTAGGGGCCCAGTTCCTAGGGGCTGTGAGGCATGTGCTAGTAACTCCTGGTGCTTCACTTTCCAGCTCTTTCACCTGGTCCATGTGAGGAGCTGGTGGATTCTGGGTCCTAAATTAATCAGAGGCCCCATGGGTAAAGGCAAACTTGTTGAAGGGAACTTTAATTACA
Organism: Varecia variegata; assembly: GCA_028533085.1. Taxonomy (NCBI): domain Eukaryota; kingdom Metazoa; phylum Chordata; class Mammalia; order Primates; family Lemuridae; genus Varecia; species Varecia variegata. Next base: position 171,952,157 of record CM052439.1, read on the forward strand.
CAGGGAAATGATGTAGCTACAACAGAGAGGGCATCACAGCACCCTCAAAGGATTTTAAAAGAAATCATTAAATGAATAAGAAAATCATATTTAGTTTACTTAGTTCAGAAGAATCCCCTTTATCCATGTATGTGAACGGGGGGTTGGATGCAGTGCCTTGATGTCTTTTCAGTGATGCTTGCATCCTCTCATGTAAGCACACTAAGACTACCAGCCACTCTCTGCTGGGCGCTGGGCTTGATGCATATCCACCCATTAAAACCTAATAGCAAAGTCATGGATTGAAAGAACCAATATTGTTAAAATGTCCATACTACCCACAGCAATCTACAGAGCCAATGCAATCCCCATCAAAATACCAATGATATTCTTCACAGAAATTGAAAAAATAATCCTAAAGTTTATATGAAAGCACAAAAGACCCAGAATGTCCAAAGCCATCCTGAACAAAAAGAACAAAACTGGAGGAATCACATTACCTGACTTCAAATTATACTACAAAGTTGTAGTAACCAAAACAGCATGGTACTGGCATAAAAACAGACATAGACAAATGGAACAGAATAGAGAACCCAGAAATAAATCTGCACATCTGTAGTGAACTTGACAGAGGTGCCCAGAATATACAGTGAGAAAAGGACGGTCTCTTCAATAAATGGTGCTGGAAAACTTGATATGCAGTTTCCATTCTTCATATGCAGAAGAATGAAACTAGACCCTTGTCTCTTACTATATACAAAGACAAATCAAAATGAATTAAAGACTTAAATCTAAGACCTGAAACTGTGAAACTACTAAAAGAAAACTTTAGGGAAACCCTTCAGGACATTGGTCTAGGCATGACTTCTTGAGTAATATACCCAAAGCATAGGCAACCAAAGCAAAATTGGACAAATGGGATCACATCAAGCAAAAAAGTTTCTGCACAGCAAAAGAACAATCAACAAAGTGAAGAGACAATCCACAGAATGGGAAAAAATATTTGCAAACTACCTGTCTGGCAAGGTATTTGTAACTACAATATGTAAAGAGTTCCAACAACTCAATAAGAAAAAATCAAATAATCCAGTTAAGAAATGGGCAAAGGATCTGAATAGACATTTCTAAAAAACATACAAATAGCCAACAGGTATATGAAAAAATGCTCAACATCATTAGTCATCACAGAAATACAAATCAAAGCTACAATGAGATGTCATCTCACCCCAGTTAAAATGTTTTTTATCAAAAAGGCAGGCAATAATGAATGCTGGCAAGGATGTGAAGAAAGGGGAACACTTGTACACTGTAGGTGGTAATGTAAATTAGTGCAATTATTATGGAAAACAGTATGGAGGTTTATGCAGTCAAACCTCTCTGGTAATGATAATCTGTATTTGCAGACACTCCCCAGAGCTATCATCACTGCCTCAGCTCCACTTCACATCATCAGGCATTAGATTCCCATAAGGAGCACAACCTAGATCCCTCACATGGGCAATTTACAGTAGGGTTTGCTCCTATGAGAATCTAATGCTGCTGATATGACAGAGTTGGAGCTTATGCAGTGCTGCGAGTGATGGGGAGCGGCTGTAAATACAGATGAAGCTTTGCTTGCTTACCTGCCACTCACCTCCTCTGTGTGACCTGGTTCCTAACAGGCCATGAACCAGAACCAGTCTGCAGTCCAGGGGTTGGGGACGGCAGACGTACATGACCACAATGCCCAAAGCAATCTACAGATTCAATACGATCTCTAGCAAAATACCAATGTTATTTTTCACAGAATTAGAAAAACCATCCTAAAATTCATGTGGAACCAAAAAAGAGCCTAAATAGATAAAAACAAGCAAAAATAACAAAGTTGGAGGCATCACATTAACTGACTTCAAATTATACTACGAGACTTTGGTAACCCAAATAACATGGTACTGGTATAAAAACAGACACATAGACCACTGGGAAAGAATTAAAAACTCAGAAATAAAGCAACACATCTATAGCCAACTAATCTTTGATAAAGTTGACAAAAATATACACTGGAGAAAGAACACCCTTTCAATAAATGGTGCTAGGAAAATTAGATGGACATATGGAGAAGAATGAAATTGGACCCATATCTCTCACCATATTAAAAAATGAACTCAAGATGGATTGAAGACTTAAATGTAAGACTTCAACCTATAAAAAGAAGAAAACCTAGGAAAATTCTCCTGGACATTGGCTTAGGCAAAGAATTCATGACTATGATCTCAAAAGCACAAGCAACAAAAACAAAAATAGATAAATGACAATTAAAAATTTTTGGCACAGCAAAATAAATAATCAACAGAGTGAACAGACAACCTGCAGAATGAGAGAAAATATTTACAACCAACCAACCAACAAGGAACTAATATCCAGAATTTACAAGGAAATCAAAGACCTCAACACCACCAACAACAACTATCCCATTAAAAAGTGGGCAAATGACACGAATAGACATTTTTCAAAAGAAGACATACAAATGGCCCACAAGCATATGAAAATATGCTCAAGATCATTAATCAGAGAAATACAACTTAAAACCACAATGAGATATTGTCTTATACCACTCAGAAGGCTATTACAAAAAGTAAAAAAAATAAAATAAAATAAAATAAAATAACGGATATTGATGAGAATGTGGAGAAAAGGGAATGCTTTTACAATGTTTCTGGTAATGTAAATAATACAGCCTCTATGGAAAACAGTGTGGAGATTCCCCAAAGAACTAAAAGTAGACCTACCATTCTATCTAGCAATCCCACTACTAGGTATCTACCCAAAGGAAAAGAAGTCATTGTATAAAAATGACACCTGCACTCAAATGTTTATCATAGCACAATTCACAATTGTGAAGATATGAAATCAACCTAAATGTTTACCATTGGATGACTGGATAAAGAAAATGTGGGGTGTGTATGTGTGTGCATACACACACACACAATGGAATACTATTCAGTCATTAAAAATGAAATTATGGCTTTTGCAGCAACATGGGTGGAACTAGAGGCCATTATTTTAAGTGAATACAACTCAGAAACAAATACCACAAGTTCTTACTTATAAGTGTGAGCTAAATAATGTGTACACATGGTCATAGAGTGTAGAATGATGGACAGTGGAGACTAGGAAGGGCAGGAGGGTTAGAGGCGGTGGGGTGAGAAATTACTTAATGGGTACAATGTACATTATTTGGGTGTTGGATACACTAAAAGCCCAGACTTCACCACTATGCATTATATCCATGTATCAAAATTGCACTTGCACCTCTTAAATTTATACAAATAATAAATTAATTAATTAATTAACTAGGAGATTGTGCCAATTTTTTTTAATTCCCTCAAAGAAAGACCCTGATTTAACGAGCACTTAAGTGCCGTGCACTGGTCAAGGTGTTTTGTAGAATTTACTTCATTTAATCTTCACAACAGTTCTGGATGCGAGGATCATTATCTCCAATTTACAGTGGAGGCTCAGAGGGTGTGAGTAATCATCCCAAGTTCACCCGGGTTGGCCAAGTCCAAAGCCGACGTCCTTTTTCCTCCCCCCTTGGATCTGGGGACCGGGAGGCTGCCCATCCACGCAAAATGTCTGGTTTAAAAGCTAGTGGTTTAATGGTCCATTGGTAAACAAATAACAAAACACACCACTTCACAGCAGAAATGTGAAGCATCACCTTATAGCACGTAAGAAACTCTTACTGCACTTGAAAAAGATTTGAGAGAGTAATGGAAAATAATACAATTGTTGTCTCAGGCTGCCATCTAGAGACAGTTTCTGAAGTGACAGTCTTTCCCCACAATCTTGCCACCAGCTGCAGATAGCCCTGCCTGCTTTCGGACCCTTTGGACCCGGAAGCCACCAAGTTTGGGGCTGAGGCAGAGCTGGACATTGGACAAGTACCCAACATGGGGCAAGTCTTTATTTCTTATTTTCCTTTGTTCCTTTATAATCTATGTACCCAAGGTGACATGCCATGGTTTCACAGGCATAGTGAAAGTAAAAAGGCAGTTTATTGTAAGAGATCTCTTACCTGTCCCTAACCTGTCACCAGCGCCACCACCACTGAGCTGTGTCAACAGCCTCAGGTGCACCTGCCTTCTTTTCACATCTGGCTGCAGCTGGGGCTGCCGATTCCTTACCTTGATGGCCTCCACCGAGTCATATCTGTCCACTTTGTTGATGTGGTTAGTGATGCTGGTGCTGAGAGGGGCGGGCAGGACGGGGTGAATGACGGTCACATCGTGGGACTGCTGCTGGTGCTAGATGAGCACCATCTAGCTCATCTAGATGGTGTAGATGAGCAGGGTGAGGGGGCAGCTGAGCAAGGAGCTGCTCAGCCCCACGGCCATCGTGTGGAACACGGAGAACACTGGGAGGACAGGATCAAAGTGATGTCTGTTCCTCTTCCTTTTCTTCTTCCCCAGCCCTTGCTTCCCTTCCTGAACATTTCAGTCCTTGGATGCAGAGGAAGACAGGTGTGTGAGGAGGGACGCCCTAGTGTGATATTGGGGATTGGGGGCAGCAGCGTGGGGTGTCACAGCCTGAGCAGGATGAGGAACCGTCCACACAGGGACAGCCCAGTTTGGACCAGCGATGCCTGCTGGGTGTCACCATGGACACCAGGTGAGTCCTCCTACCCACTGAGCAGAGCCTTCAGGGCTCTCAGGACGGTGACAAGAAAAGCCTGTAGGTTTGTCCCCTGCACCCAGGGCTGGTGGTGTTTGCTTCTCAACTGCCCCAGCCTCCTGCCCTGAGATTTTCCAAGCCACCTTCCCTATGCTCTGTGATCCTCATGCCAATTTCCAACACTCACCACCCAGGAGGGACTTCATCCTGCCAGCTCCAGCCCACGGGCCCGTGACACCTGGTGTCCAAGGGCTATTCAATCACTATTCGCCAAGTGCCACTACACCTGGGACTCCAGGGCTCTGCCTGAGTCCTCCCAGAACCTCAGGTAATCCTGCAGTGGCTGAGAGAGCCCGTCAGAAGCTGAGCCTTGGGTCACATGCCGTCAAGGCCTCACCTGCCGTCTAAGGCAGAGGTCGAAGAATCCTCATTGTCCCTAAAGCCTGAGCTTTCCCTTCTAAGCTGTGCTCCTTTGCTGCTCCCAGACACCGAGTTCCAGGAACCCAGGACTTAGGAGATGGGTCTGCCTCCTGCGGTGCACGAACACAGTGAACAAAGGCCTCTTCTCTCGGGTTTGCTGTCACCCACAACTAACAACAGGCTCCTAAATGCAGAAATTCCACGTGGACAGCGCAATTCCTAGCACAGGCGTCCAGTGCATTCAGCACTAAGGGACGGATAATCCAGGAGGACGTGACTAGAACACCAGCAAGTATCACCCTCTCCCTGACAACCTCCTCGACTTTGATTCTAGCTTATTCCGTCAACAGTATAAGAACGTGAAAGGACTTCACAAATCTTCGGCCTTTCCTGATCCTGCTGGGAAGCCTCTAGAGCCGGGAGGGCTCCCACCTGCACAGCTGGACGGAGCACCCAGGGCATCCCATCAGCAGCCGTAGAATCCTTTACTGCAACATGGAAGCTGCACTTAACATAAGCAAGGCTGACGCCACATGGGTTCTCATTTCTCTACACTTGAGCTCTTAGAACTCCCCAGGGTCAACGCCACGTACCCATAAAAATACTTCCTGCTGCACCGATAAGTCGTATTTCATCATAACATACGGGAGATGCACGATGGTCTCCATATGCAGATACTTTGTCATTAGTCAAATGAATCACTCTGGCAGGTGCTGGGGGAAGGCCGGGCCAGCCGACATCTTTATGACGATTATATAGTCTTTGTGTCTCATGCAACCAAAAATAGCTCTCTCAGATGAAAAATTTCAAGAGAAGCACACTTTTTCTACATACAGAAAAAATAGTGCCTATTAAATCTCTTTTGAATCTGCTCAGTGGTGCTCTTTCCTTTCAATATGCTTTTTTCCTTTATTGGCCATTAAGCTGGAATCGAAACCACCCAGTTGGTTAAGGTGGCTGATTTTCTGCCCAAAGTCTGATTTCTCAATAAACAGTAGAAAGAAGTCCACATTGTCCCCTTGAGCATCCTCAAGCATCGTTCGATAATTGCTTGTTTTAACCTGTCAGTTCTAAAATAAAACCCATCCGCTGTCTCACCTGCCTATGTTGCTGTGTCCATATCAGCAGCCTAACGAGTTAAAACATCGTTTCAGAGGATTGCTGAGTAACTAGACTTGCTGCAACTTTGATCACTATCACCGTGGGTTGTGTAGCCAGTTGGCGCAGGTAGCTCAGACACACAGAAGCAACATTTTAGGACGGGAATGGGCTCTGCATCATGTTCTCCCCGTGCTCGAGGTGGAAGAAGGAACTTCCACCTTCTAGCCCAGTGAGGACCAGCCAGGGGAGTCTGTGCTGCTCACAGTAACCCGTGCCTCTCCAGGCTCGTCTGTAATACAGATGAGTAGTTCTACTTTTACTTTTTTAAGAAACCTCCATACTGTTCTTCATAGTGGCTGCACTCATTTACATTCCCACCAATAGCACCTGAGGCTTCTCCTTTCTCCACATTTTTGCCAGTACTTCTTATTGCCCATCTTTTTGATAAAAGTCATTTTTACTGGGGTGAGATGGTATCTCATTGTAGTTTTCTGCAAAGCTACAGTGACCAAAACAGCATGGTACTGGCATAAAAACAGACACATAAACCAATGGAACAGAATAGAGAACCCAGAAATAAATCCACACATCTACAGTCAACTCATTTTTGACAAAGGTGCCAAGAACATATGACTGGGAAAGGACAGTCTCTTCAACAGATGGTGCTGGGAAACTGGATATCCACATGCAGAAGGATGAAATTAGGCCCCTGTCTTTCACCATACAGAAAACCCAAATCAAAATTGATTAAATAAATAAATCTAATGCCTGAAAGTATGAAATACTAGATAGATAACAGAAACATAATAGAAACAAATGAAAACTAATCTTGATTTTTTAAAAAATAAATAAAATTGATAAACTTCTAGCCAGACTAATAATTTAAAAAGAGAAAGAATCCATCACAACAGATCTTACAGACATTAGAAGGAGAATGGAGGAATATTATGGACAACATTAGCCAATAAGTTTTACAACATGGATAAAATAGACAAATTTCTTAAAAGACACAAAATCTCATTGAAAAGGAAACAAATGTCCTCAAACTACCAAATCACACACAAAGACATAGATGACCTTCAGTATCCCAATATATATTAAAGAAATTCAATTTGTAGTTAAATCGCTTCCCATATATAAAACTCCAGGCCCAGATGGATTCACTGGTGAGTTCTACTAAATATTTGTGGAAGAAATAATGTCAATGCTACACAAACACTTCCAGAAAAGAGAATGAAAGGACCATTTCCCGACTCATTCTATGAGGCCAGCATTATCCTGATTTTTTTAAAAAGACATTATAAAATAGAAAACTATAGGCCAATATTTGTCATGAACATAAGTACAAAAATTCTTTTGTTAAAAAAATTTAAATCAAATCTGACAACATGTAAAAACGATAATATGACAACTAAGTTTGCCTTAAGACAAAATGGGTTTATTATTAAAAAATCAAGCAATTTAATTTACCATATCAATGGACTAATAAAGAAAAACCTTATGAACATATCAATAAATATTTAACATATTCCAACATCCATTAATGGCAAAAACTCTCAGCAACTTAGGGACAGAAGGAAACTTTCCAAACTGGACAAATGATATCTATGAAAACCCTACAGGTAACATCATACACAATGACAAAATAATGAATGTTTTTCCCCAAAGATCAGAAACAAGTCAAGGATACACACTATACTCACTTTAATTCAACATTGTATTGAATATGATAGCTAACGCAATAGTTAAAAAAAAAAAAGAAAGAAAGAAAGAAAGAAAGAAAGAAAGAAAGAAAATATATGTAGATTGAAGTAATGAGGAAAAATATCTTTATTTACAGGTTATGTGATTGTCTATGTAGAAAATCTTAAGCAGTCTAACAAAAGCTACTAGAACTAATTCAGTTATCATGATTGCACAATAAAAGGTTAATAGACAAAAATTAATTGCATTTCTATACCCCAGCAATGAACAATTGGAAATTGAAACTTTTAAAAATGTCATTTAAAATCACATGAAGATGTGATATACTTAGATAAGTTTGACAATTTCTAAAACTTGTATGCTAAAATATGTAAAGCATTGCTGAGAGGAATTAAAGAAGATCTAAATAAATGGAGGAATATACTATATTTTATGATGGAAAGACTCAATATTGTAAAGATGTCAGTTTTCCCCAATGCAATTCAAAGTAAAGTTTAAGGATACTTTTTTGTAGAAATTGACATGCTAATTCTGAAATTTGTGTGGAAATGTAATGGACCTAGAATTACAGAATTTTATAAAAGAAGAACAAAGTTGGAGAAGTTACACTATCTGACTTCAAAACTTCATAGATCTGCAGTAACTTTGGCAGTTTTGTGATGGCATAAAGATAAACAGATAAGATGGACATGCTTGAAGCTCTAACTAGGGAGGGGCAAAGGCAATATACATAACCTAAACATTTGTACACCTGTAATATGCTGAAATAAAAAAAAATTTTAAAAAGATGAACATATAAATCAATGAAATAAATTAGAGAGTCCAGAAACAGAGCCACACTATACAGTTGACCCTTGAACAACATGGGTTTGAACTGTGTGGGTCTACTTATCTGTAGACTTTTTCCCACCCCAGATACAGAATGACCAACCCATCCTCTTCCTCCTCCTCCTTGGTCTATTCAACATGAAGAAAAGGAGGAGGGAGGTCTTTCTGATGATCCAGCCAATGAATAGTAAACGTATTTTCTCTTATTTATGATTTTTAAATAACATTTCCTTTTCTCTAACTTCCCTTATTGTAAGAATACATTATATAATACATATAACACACAAAATACATGTTAATCAACTGTTTATGTTATCAGTAACGATTCCAGTCAACAGTAGGCGATTAGGAGTTAAACTTTGGAGAGTCAAAATCTATACACACGCTTTCAACTACATGGAGGGTCAGCACCCTTCACTCCTGTGTTGTTTAAGGGTCAACTATATATTGTTAATTAAAATTTGACAAAGGTACTAAGGTGATTCAATTAGGAAAGAATAATTTTTTAAACAAACAGTGCTGGAACAATTGGATATTTATTATCCATATGCAGAAAACATGAACCTCTACCCTTACCTCACATAATATACAAATATTACCTCAAAATGGATAATAGACCTAAATGTAAAAGATAAAACCATAACATTTCCAGAAGAAAACATAAGAGAAAACCTTAGAGATCTTGGCAGATGTTTTTAAATAAGACCCAAAAAACACTCACAATAAAAAAAGAAAACGTAGTGGGATTGCTGGATTGAATGGTAGGTCTACTTTTCGTTCTTTGAGAAATCTCCATATTGTTTTCCATAGGGGTTATACCAATTTGCAGTCCCACCAACAGTGTATAAGCATTCCTTTCTCTCTCCATCTGTGCCAGCATCCATTGTTTTTGTACTTTTTAATAAAAGCCATTCAAAGAGGAGTAAGGTGATATCTCATTGTGGTTTTAATTTGCATTTCCCTGATGATTAGTGATGTTGAGCATTTTTTCATATGCTTGTTGGCCATTTGTCTATCTTCTTTTGAAAAATTTCGGTTCATGTCTTTTTTCTACTTTTTAATGGGGTTGTTAGTTTCTTTCTTGCTGATTTGTTTGAGTTCTTTGCAGATTCTATATATTAGCCCTTTATCTGATGTGTAGCTTGTGAATATTTTCTCCCATTCTATAGGTTGTCTATTTGCTCTATTGACTGTTTCCTTGGCTATACAGGAGATTTTTAATTTAATCAGGTTTTATTTATTTATTTTTGTTGCTGCTGTAATTGCCTGACTGGAGGATGAAACACACTGATTGCTAGACCTGGGTCACATGCCCAATCCTGTATCTGGGGTATGAGACCAAAACTGTAAGTACCATATAGACTGAGGGTGTCATGGGGCAGAAAAAAAAAATGTAAATTGAACTTCATTCCATTAAAAGTTTATGCTTTCCAAATACATGTTAAAGAAATTAAAATGCAATCCATCAACTGGGAGAAAATATTTGCCAAATATGTACCTGGTAAAAATTTGTATTTGGAATACATAAAATAAAACTCTTACAATTTAATAATAAGATTTAAAATATGGGCAACAGCTTTGAATGGACACTTTACCAAAGGAGATACATAGATGGCAAATAAATACCTGACGATGAGCTCAACATCACTAGTCAATAGGGAAATGCAAATTAAAAGCCTGATGAGATACCACAGCACAAATACTAGAATAACTGAAATTAAAGGAGACTGAGCAAGTTCTGGTGAGGGTGTGAAGCAAAGGAACTCCCTTATGCTGCTGATGGAATGTAAACTGTTACAACCTCTTCAGAAAACAGTTTGGCAGCTTCTAAAAAAGTTGCCTTCATATGACTCAGTTATTCCATGTCTAAGTATTTGTTCAAAACTAATAAAAGCGCACAGTCACACAAATTCTTGTATGCCAATGTGATAGCAGCTTTATTTGGACTAGTCAAACACTGGAAAAACCCAAATGTTCATCAACAAGTGAATGAATAAGCAAACCCTGTTATATCCATACAATGGAATACTACTTGGCAATAAAAAGGATCAACTACTGACACACACATTAATAAATTTTAAAATATTCATGGTGATGGAAAGAAGGCAAAAAAAGGGAGAGTACATAATGTATGATTCAATTTATAGAAAGTTCTAGAAAATGCAAAGTAATCTGTAGTGGCATAAAGCAGATCACTGGTTGTTTGCAACAAGAGTGTTGGGGTGAAGGGAAGAATGTGTTTCAAAGAGATACAACAAAAAACCTTTGGTGTTCGTTATCTCGAGTCTGTGACGGTTTCACAGATGTACACACATTTCAAAAGTCATCAAACTGGGCAATTTAATATGTGTAGTTTATTGTATCACAGTTTCACTTCAACAAAGCTGTAAAAAAAATTTTGTGATTCAATAACTGTTATTGTCCCCCACCCCCAAAAATTCGTATGTTAAAGTCCTAACCCCCTGTATCTCAGAATTTGGGCATATTTGGAGATAGAGTTTCAAAAGAGGTAGTAAGTTAAAATGATGTCATTAGAGAGTCTAATATGACTGGTGTCCTTCTAAGAGGATGAAATTTAAATACAGACAGACACACAGGGAATACCACGTGGAGATGTAAGAAAAAGACAGCCATCTAGAAGCCGTGGAGACAAGTCTCAGAAGAAGCCAACCCTGCCACCACCTGGACCTCAGACTTCTCTTCTCCAGAACTGAGAAAATACTCTGTTGTTTAAGCTACTCAGGGTATGGTGCTTTGTTATGGCAGCACCAGCAAACTAATACAAGGACACTTAAACTTTCAGAATTCAACAGCATTTTCTTCTCCTAATGTCTGTTAGACTTAACTATTGTCTTATAAGGTATGTAAGAAAACTAAGGAGAAAAAATCAAATATTTGACAAAAGTTATAATACCAGTAATAGGAATGCAGGCATTTGCCTAGAATTGTATAATTTTCAAAAACACTCACATATCTTTTTTGTCTCAATAGAACATTTGCTGGTCGTTTGTTTTTCTCTATATTATTAAAGCTTGCATAACCCACCCATTAAGAAACAGAAAAACCATAGCATTTATGATTGGAGGGAAATCTCGGGTTCACAGAGCTTGGCTGCCTGAACGTAGAGGAGGACTGGGGTCTTGTTGAGATGGTGTGACTTGTGCAGATGGTGTGAGAATGAAAGACTTGTCCAGGTGATGTAGAGCCAGCCTTGGAACCAGCCCTGTGATTTGACCTTCCTTGGCTTTTATAGCCAATGACGTGTCTACAGAGATAAGCCTAAGTGTGCACGTTCCCAATCATTCTACAATCATGCCCATTAATGATCTCACACCAGGCAGCTGATACATGCAATCTTCCCTGCAATATTTCAAACAGTATTTATTCCAATTCATTTTTCAATACTTACAGCAATTTGTAAGTGATCTAGCCTAACAGGTCCCCTCCCCCGATCTGTCCTTCTAGTTTCACAGTAAATTCCCCCAAGCAAAGAAGCTTCCCAGTGATGTGGAGAGAATAAAAGCTGTTTGAAATGCGAGCAGCATGAGGGAGCCCTAGAGGTTTATGTGGGCATTTGTAACAGAATCCAGTTCCTAAATCATTCTCACATGTGCCGTTCAAAGTAAACATTACACTATACCGCTATCATTTTCAATTTCATTGCCCTCAGGGCTAAATTCTAAAAGCTAAGGAAATAGATGCTTCTAGTATTAACGTAAATTGAAGGAGACCTTCGAACACTTCTTCAATTTTACGCTTGCTCCCTTTGCAAAGCTGCCTGCTTTGGGCTTCTTGTCACTTGTTTCTTCTTCCAGCTCTTAGCAATTATTTCCATTTGTTTGGAGGCTGGCCTTTCGTTGCACTGAGATCCCAGATACCCGCAGCGTAATTGCAACCAGAGAAAAGGACCTCCACCTTCCTGCATGGGGCTTTGTTTGCTGATACTTCCCTAAAGGCACCTCTGTCTTTCCCTTTAATATGAGAACCTCTGTCACTGCCTTCCTCTTGCAGCAGCTCAGGGTGGGGCCCTGTCACCTTAATTGCTTCCACCTGATCTTCTCATGGTCATGGGCTGTTTAGCCTGATGTCTCCGGCTGGTCTGTGACTGTGGAGGCTGCCTTTGACTTCTGAGTCAAAGCTCCATGGGGACAGGGACTCCCGTGATGGTCTCACTTACTGCAGTGACCTCTGCTCCTAGCAGGGGCCTGACACACACTAGAAATACCCGTCGATGACTGTTCACTTACGAGGAAACAAAGAGCTGGTTAATTGATGTTCCTTGCTGCCAGAGTACACCATTAGTTCAACCATTCCATTTCTCAGCAAATATTTTTGGATAATCCACTGTGCGCTATTCATGGTCTGCGAAGATGCAGGTATGTGGTCCAGGTTAGAAAGGAACTTAGAGCTCAGAGAGGTGGCCTCCTGTGAATAATGTCAACCCAGCATGGTCACCCACTACTGGGCTGGTGGCAAGATGCAATGACCACATCAGGCAAGGACATAATGAGCTGGAATCAAGCACCAAGCAGCCTCCCCCTGAGCTGAGTTTTGAGGAAGAGAAGTTAGCCAGATAGACAAGCAGGGATGGGGAATGGCGGGTCATTCCAAACATTGGGTACAACATTTAAAAGGCACAGAAGCCTGGAAGCATGGCATCTTTTTCAGTAGAAACAAGCAGTTTGCATTGCTGAAGTCTCAACAAATTGAGACTTGGGTGTAGTGGTAGAAGTGACAGAAGAGACAGGCAGGGACATACATTCTCAATACGTCTACATGGTGACTTGTCTAGTTATTTAATAATTTATTATCTAATTATTTAGCAATTTATATAATTGTCTCCCACACTAGACTGTGTGTTCTTTTGGGAGCACCCAGAGAAGAATAGGTTTGTGGCAGGTGGTCAATGAAATGGATGGACAGATGGATGGATGGATGGATAGATCTATAAACATGTATATAAAACTGAAAACACAGTTCCCAGCTTTGTAGCTGAGGTGCCCAATAATGTTCCTTCTCCTACAGCTGCATGGCTTCTTCCAGGTTATCTCTGCCTGAATTTCTCCAGCCTCAGGGGTTCCTCCTCTGACCACCCAGCTTTCCCGCCAAGCTGATGCTGAGAGGCTGGGAAAGGTCACAGAGCTGCTTTTTCCCACAGCCCCAGTGTAAGGGTTCCTCCCCTAGGGGCTGGGAGGGAGCCCCCATGGACATCATCACTAGACTCAGCCCATGCTGTAAATTGGAACAGGGGCAGGTGCCCTGGGAATGTCAGGGTCCCTCCACCCACTCTTGCCTCCTCAGGCTCCAGCTGGAGTCCTTGTTGTGATTGGTAGAACATGCAGATTCCTCCAGATGCTCAGATGCTGCCCTGGTGCAGGAGTACAAAGTGTCACCATCCATCTCAGAGACACTCCATTAACGTGCTCCGTTGGTTGTTTTTATTTTAGTTGATTTGGCGGTCAAACCAGAACAGTTTATATGTATGTAGCCTTAATATCTTGGCCCCATAGCTTTTCCTTCCCACCTCCACTTGCTAAACACAAATGGCCCAAATACCTATAAACCCAGAATTTCCTTCTTCTAAGAACAAGTTTTGACTAACTATTCCAGAAAGTGGCTTAACAGGCTGACCCTCTTGCTAGGGCTCTATAAAAATTCACCCATTCTTCTCCAAGACAAAATAATTCCCAGGGAGAAGTTTCAAGCTTTGGCATCCTGGTTAAAGGTTTATGCTTAACCGTACTCTGGACTCTGGTTGATTTTCTTCCACTGAAAAATGTGTCTTTCAAACTGATTCAGTTCTTTAAAACATAGGGAAAACTGTAGGTTAAACTGTTGGTTAGAATTCTAATACAGGTTGAATTGATTTGGAACTTCAGCTCAGGTCAGCCCTGGGGCATCAGAAGGAGGAATTGAGTCCCACTTAGGCACTGCTTGAGTTCTTTTAAGAGAACTTCTTTTAAGGGCATTTACTGCTCAGTGGGGGACTATTTTGAATTTCTCAGCTACAATGCTTTTTTTAGCCAGCAAGTGAAACCAAGGGAGAAGGTAGGCAAGAAGTACTTCCCATTCTCTTTTCCCTTATCTTTTGGATTTAATATTCAATGACTTTGTCCCATGGAATTTTGACATGTAATGGGCAGGGCACTGGGTCCAAAATTATCAAAGCACATCACTAAGGGTCTACCCACAAGCCTGCCTAATCAGTTTATGCTCAAATCTCATTGGATCAAATTGCATTCATTCTCTGGATTTTTTAGTCCAGCTCCAAGTGGAACCCTCCCCAGTCAATCTCTTTTGATCGTTAATAAGGCAGAAATGCAGGTGAACAATAACTCACCAGAACTCTAGTTTATTTATCTGTAGTTGCTATTAAATAAGAGTGCAGGCCAGACATGGTGGCTCACACCTATAATCCTAGCACTCTGGGAGGCCGAGGCGGGTGGATCGTTTGAGCTCAGGAGTTTGAGATCAGCCTCAGCAAGAGCGAGACCCCGTCCCTACTAAAAGCAGAAAGAAATTATATAGACAGCTAAAAATATATATAGAAAAATTAGCTGGGCATGGTGGCGCATGCCTGTAGTCCCAGCTACTCGGGAGGCTGAGGCAGGAGGATTGCTTGAGCCCAGGAGTTTGAGGTGACTGTGAGCTAGGCTGATGCCATGGCACTCACTCTAGCCCGGGCAACGGGCTGTCACAGAAAGGAACCTTCTAGGTGCAGTGAGCATTCTAATCAGGAAAACCATACTGCAGAGCTGGCTACTACAAGCCCTTCTGTTAACATTAAGAAGGTTACTGATTCTGAGTGCAATCACAGCTTGTTAGAATAACAGGTTAGAAAAGGTCCCTCACTGTTAACACCAGTGGTATTCAAGATAAGAAACCTGGATCATTTACACCATTTCCTAGCCCTACACAAACAAGGTAAGACTATCTATAAGGCTCCGGGTGGTGCCTGAGGCTTAATCCTAAAATACCCCTGTCTAACCCCTGGGTTAGAGGATGGCTCATGGTGATAACAGGAACAAAATTTTGCCCCTGGAATAGTCAGAACCATCTTGAATAAAAAACTTTTCATGAAAAATGTGACTGGATCACCTAGAGACAAGAGCTGGAACTTCATTAAGTTTACAAAATAGCTTGTTAGAACTGTTTTGGGTCTGATTACTAATCAATTATTGTTTAATAAGATTGTAGAAATTAGCTGATCAATAACCACCTAAATGTTAACAGTATCTAGAAATAACATTGCGATAAATAAATCAATGCCAGAGTGTAATTTCAAAATACATTTCACATTTCTAGCATCATAAAAAGAAATTCCTTTGTATGGATTAAAATACTTTTAATCAGAAATATAGTTTTGGTAATAAACATTTGATAACTATATAAACATGTAACAGATATGCTCTATACATGTAATTTAAGTACATTAATATGAATATTCTTTATGAGTATAATTCATACAAAATGATAAATTATTTTTACATTATTTTAGAAAATGTTGGCAACGTAAGTTCACGAGAGTTAATCAGTCAATTTTAGTGCCGCTGCCCTGTATCAAGAAGCCTCTACATGTACAGAGAGAGCCCCCGTGCACTGGTCAGGGTCTCTCTGACGTTCTCTGGGAAGCAGCGGAGGCTCCAGGGCAGTGTGGGGAGCATCAGGGGCACAGGAAGGGAGCAGAGGCCGATATGCAAAATCTAACCATAAGTTTTGTTACATTGTTAAGCAATCCACTCCCCGGCCCGCCAAGAAATGTTAGAATTTATTTTAAAAACGTAAAGTCTCAGCTTCAGCCAAAAAGCTTAATTCTCTTCAATTTCTGGTTTTACGACCAAATATCCTGAAGATACCGTTTTTCTTCTTTCAAAGTAGCCAATGTTTTCATTGCTTCTAGTTTTTCAACTCCAACCTCTCTGCTTATTATTTCCACAAGGGCATCATTTACATCCTTGGCCATATTCTTAGCATCTCTAGAAAAGAAAATAATAGCATCATCACTTATGGAATAGGAATTTTTACCAAATCTTCCTCAATTCACAAATCTAATTCCTTTGACTCCACCACCTTAGTTCTTCCCTCCCTCTTCCTGGAACAGGTCTCCCAGTCTCATTCGCACCCAGGCCCAGGCCTTCCGCACGGTGACCATTCCGTTAATAAAAGGCAAAGCTGACCACACTGTCAAAAGCCTCCACACGCTTCCAGGTCCCGAGCGCAGCCTAGCGGTTTGCTAAGAGTCTGAGAAGTGTCTGAGGGCGAGTGCGTCTGGCTCCTGCAGGCTGGCCTCCCATTCCCTGCCCTCCACTCTAAAGGCACAAAGTGGACTCACGCTCCTGAAGCTCTCTCTCACTTCTAGGCTTATTCCACACACAATGTCGGTAACAGACACCTGTATTGAGGCTCCTTTTCTAAGTGCTTTTACATGTCTTAACTCTTCAATTCATGAGATGGGAGAGGTGCCCCTCCCGGGTGCTTCTCCATCCCCTACAGAACGAACGCTTCCTACAGAACACCTGCGAGGGTGGAAGCCTCTGCTTCCGTGGCTTTCCCACGAGGGAGGAAGTTGTTGGAGGGCAGGGAGCATATCGCATTTATCCTTGTACCTCGAACATCTGAAAGGTGCCCAAGCACTCAGCAGGTACTTAAATGTTTGTTGCATGAAGGAAAAGCAATATTCTCACATGTTAGGAACTAAACCTGCCTTGGCCCCTCACAGTGAAATTTTCTGAGGTGTCTACAGCGGCCATCTAACCTTTCTCAACAGCTCTCCCTCAACCACTCCCAGGGAGCTTCTACCCCAGAGCCCCTCCCCAGGTCACTAGTGGCTACCAAGTTGCCAAACTCCCTGCTGCCCTCTGTCTTCTCACTTAGCAGCAGCACAGGCTCACTCCCTGGGACACTTTCCGCCCTGGCTTCGCCCTGGCTTCGGGACAAGTTTGCTCCTTCTTCCTCCTTCCCCTCAGCCTCCTTTGTGCCTGCTTCCCTGACAGACTGACTCGTCAAACCATGTTCAAGTGCTCCAGGGTTTCATTCTGAGCCCTCGTCTATGACCACTGCTATTAAAGCTTTCAAGTCCATTTTACAGATGTGAAAAATGAGGCACCAGTGATTGGGAAAAGCTATTTCTGGGATAATGTTTTAAGAGATTGGATGTTTAAAATATTCTCCAAGTTCTCAACTACCAGTTAGTTGTGTATCTTTACAGTTAACTCTGCCTCTTCTATTTAGAGGTGTTTCAAAAACTTCAGCCTATATTTATTTGGTCACTGATGTCACTGTCCTCTATGAACAAAATGAAGATCAAATAATTCATTAAAAGCTAAATGAAAATGTAAACTAACACATTTTCTAGAATTTCTGCCCTTTATCTATCTAAAGCTGCAGTCCCCAACCCCTGGTACCGGTCTGCAGCCTGTTAGGAACCAGGCCATAGAGCTCCGCCTGCTCCGCATCCAGTCCGTGGGAAAACTATCTTCCATTAAACTTAGGAGGCGTGGGGTACACAGCAGCAGGAGGTGAGCAGTGGGGGAAGAGAAGCTTCAACTGTATTTACAGCCACTCCTCATCACTCGCATCACTGCCTGAACTCCAGCTCAGCCTCCCCCACTCCTTGGAAAAACTGTCTTCCATGAAATCGGTCCCTGGTGTCAAAAAGGTTGGGGATCACTGATAAAGCAGTGGTTTTCAACTAAGAATCAAGATCTCCTAATAGATCATGAAATCAACTGAGTAGCCAAAGCCAGCTTTTTGAAAAACGAAGCAATAAAACAAAACAGAAGAAAAATGATTAGAATGTGGCATAAAAAGTTGAAAATATAAGTTTTATTTCATGAAATTTGTTTCCATTATATTTATGTGTATTCTGGGTCAGTATTTTGTCTTCTGCATCACAGTTAAAAGAAAAAAAAAAAAAAGAATCTGACTTAGTGAATGTGTTAAATGCTAGGGATGTGTTAGGATGAGAATAAATTTCTTACTTCAAAACTTCTTTTTAATTAGCAAAAATTTTTTCAGTTCCATTAAAACAAACAAATAAGTTTTAAACAATTTTATTTTCTATGGCAACTGTGAGTTTCTGTAAAAGATCTTGTCTCAGAAAGTATTAATAGATCAAATTTAGTAACGTCAGAATGTTTTTTGGTTTATATCAACTTTAACACCACAAGAAAGGTGCCTAGAAGAAAAAGGATCCTAGTACTCACATTCTCAAGAGTTAAAATCATATTTTTTTCCTTTAGCTAGTTCAATGGCACAAATCACTGATTTTTCCCCACAACAAAATCAATCCTGAGATTTCAAGTTAAAAAATTAACATTATAATATAAATGTAATTTTTATAGATTAAAAATGGGTATTTAAAATGGTACAAAGAATTCCTGATGCAAGAAATCTTCAATCACTACTTCACTTATAAGGACAACTTCTTGGCTATTAAATATATGTTAAAATCATTGTATTAATAGAACTTGTATATTTTTTTCCTGTACTTAAGAATCATAAATGTCTCATTGCCATATATCTAGAGTATTGGCCTCTCAGTCCTTTGTTTCTTTTATACATCAACTGCTTTCTCCCATCCGGCACTTAAGCATGAGGACCACTTACCCACACACGTAAATATAACCATTCTCATGAAGAAGGATTCTTGCCACCTGCTTGCCGTGGAGCTGGATGTTGTCTTGCACATACTTTGCTGGCGTTTCCTCCTGCCTCACAGGAGCATCTCTTGAGAAGCAAACTGTCAGGTGAGTTAAGATCCCTTGCTTAAGAAAATGTCCGAGCTCTTCTCTGAAATATAATACATAATGGATTACTGGAAGGTTGGTGAGTTACAGTTTAAAAAGTCTGAGCCTTAGAATTGGCTACTCAGTGGTTGAGTATTACAATACTAGAACTATATAGTACCTGAATAGATAATCTCTATCCTTATGTCTGCAGCCAAAAAACAACCACATTGCTCCAAAATTTCCATCTGGGTGTTGTTCTTGGAGTTTCTCTCTAAGTGAAAAACAAAGTTTAGATGTATGACATAAAGAATAAGAATATGTAAATCCAATCTCTTTCATCAGGACATAACACCAACAAACTCAGATAAGTTTGTAAAATCCATCTTTGCAGTCACTTAAAGGTCACTCACTCAATTAACATTTTATTATCCACAGGCTGTCATGGCCACTCTAGCAGACACCACCTAAGCAAACACGTTTGGAAGTTATAGCCATATATGACATAGACATAACAAAGATAATTCAAAATATCATACTGTGAAACCTAGACAAATTTCTACATGAAATAATATTAATAACAATTTTATGAATAAATCAACTGTTTATAATGGAAAAGTGGTATAGGGCTATAAAAGGCAGAGTATGTAAGAAGGGTTTATGAAATGATGAACACACCAATGAGACACAGAGCACGTCATTACACTTTTGCTTAATAAAAAAAACTAAAACAAAATAAAACAAACAAACAAAAATGACTGTCCAAAGGATGTGACTGGAGAATAGTACCTAAGACTTGTTCACTAAGTCACAAACATGGAGAGAAGTATAGTTCTGTTCTGATACTAAGTTATACCTATTAATATCATTCTGTTGAAAATTTCTAATGTTTGGGGTTTAACTTTGAAACTTTTGGTGTAATTAGATCTCTGTTACTACCAATTTCATCCAATTATGGAACAGATGGAACAGTTACACATCATCACAGCATGAAAGTGCACCTGAAATTTGTCCCCAACCACATATACTATAAACCACAGCATAGCTGGGGGAAAAAAAAAGAAAACTACAAGTGCCACAGTAAAAAAGGAAGTTCTAACACAAAGCAAAATCTCTATAACATACTGTGTTTACTTTTCCTATGGTGACAAATGATGTTATGCTGTCACACATTTAATAATAATTTTTTAAAATAAGAATTTTATGACCAAAGTCCAGTTACCCTAAAAACTACTAAATAAACAAAAAGGTTAACATTAAGGGGTACACTTCCCCACTTGCCAAAAAAAGCACGTACCTATGCTGTAGGAAACCAATAAAGGGTGCGATGCCAGTTCCTGGACCCACCATTATGACGGGAGCTGAGGGGTCATTTGGTAAGTGGAAAGAATTTGTTGTCCGAGGAGAGATAGATATCTGGAATATTAAACCAACTGTGGTAAGTATGAAAGAAAACCTAGGCAAAAGCATATAAACAAGTTGATCTTTGCTAAAGAATTCGGAAAGTGCAAATTCCCATCAAAGAAGCATCATTAAATTGAACAGTAGCATTAATTCTTACTGAAACCATGAACACATTTGTCACTATAGAGAACTAAGTTTGTCTTATGAATTTTTTCTTTTTTATCCAAATCATAAGTGTTTTAAAATGACAGGCATGGTATTAATGTTTTTGAGGCAAAATACCAAATAAATGATAATCAAATCATTTCTCTAGGCTCATGGATAAGATCTGCTTTCCAGCAGGCAACCAGTAATATACATTATAGAGAAACATACCCCTAAAATGAAGACATGACTCTTCATGTTTGCACATAAAGGGCCAATGAAAATTAATATCAAAATGGGGTTGAGAAGAGTTTTAAATGAAAATTGGGTATCATAAAAAGATATTAAAGAAAGCAAACTTGTCCTAAGATAACACTACAAATGACACATTGATTTCTTCATTACCACGATGACAGAAGACTTTATGATAAAGCCTGAAATGCTGTTGGCTTTATTTTAAGCATCTTACAGGCAAAGAGGGACAACTTTAAATTGTTCCCTACACATGTGTTCTTGAATGAAATTTTGCTGAGTGCGTCACTAAGTCTACATGTAAATGTGTCCACAATTTGTTAAAAAAAAAAAAAAAAATCACATAACCTTTTTCTCCTAGGTATTTTAAAAGTGACTTCACTTCCCACCATAATTTCTTCTAACAGCATGAATTCAGATCTCACCCACCACAGCTATGACAAAAGGGGAGAAATAGGGACCAAGGAATCCTATACTCAAAATTGGAGAATAAAAAATTAATCTTTGGTTGCATCAGAATGCCAGTGCCAAACTGCCTACTTGGGATGCAGGATACAGTCTAAACATAAAATGAAGCTGTCTCTCATCACCACCCTTCGATACTTGCCCGATTCTTCACCTCTCCCTAGGCCAATCTACCATTAGTATCAACAGAAAAGGTCTTTTCCATGAATAGAACAAGCGAGGAGAAAAGACTGTATTGTACAAAATTCATGTTTTGCATATTCAGAAAATATGTGGATTAGTTAAGAGTAAGTGAAAGTAAATAAAGTTTTTTGCCCTTCCAATAGAGATTTTAAAATTCAAGTATAGCATAAATTTTCTTTTGAATAATTTGATAGTAATGGACAACGTGGGGGAGACTACACTGTTCTTCCTAGTCAAGCAGAGAGAGCAATTTAACAATGCTGAAATCGCATGCTACTTTAGTACCTTAGGAGCCAGGGCTTTTCCGCTGTCTTCACATGACACATGTGTGTTTGGCTGAAGAAATGAGTCAACCAAGGTGGCCAGCCAGCCTGTGCACACTCCCTTCCGCAAAACCACTGTTGTGGTGTTGGACAGAAACTCCACAATGTTAAAAACAAAATGAAGCTTCCCTGGGTGAAATAAACTTGAGCTGCAAAGACACACAAGGTAAGTTTTAAACTCTGTATTAGACCTAATACATATGCGCCATCCTTTTTTATTGCAGTGAGAGAATATTTCCTTAGAGGCTCTAATCTACCTTCCAACTCCTTATAAAGAAAAAGCCATAGTAGTTACTTAAAAACTATCCCCAACCCTCACACTTCTCCACCCCATGTTTTGTGTTATCAGGAAAGTTTCTAATTTTATTTGGTTGCCCTGAGACCAGATAATATTTATAAAAACTGACATACCCTAAGGGTCTTCATATAAAAAACTCACTCACTTGATATTTATAAAGATTTTTTACCATGTGAACCAACAAGGATAGATCCTAACAAATATCTCATACATGATTTATTGTCAAGATGATTAAATTGAAAGTGACTGAAGTATATACACCCAAAAAACTAAAAAGTCAGCATGAAAACATCTTTAAAAGGCATTTCTCCAAAAACATATTTCTGTTCATGTTATACCATAGGCTAAAAAATGTGAAAGAACTCCAGAGTTAATTCTCATTCCTCTTCCAACCAAAAACAAACAAACAAACAAAAACAGAAAACAAAAAAAAACAAAAACAAAACAGAGCACCTTCTAGTATTATTACAAGGGACAAAGGAGAAGGCCAGATGGGAAGACAGCAGAGGTTGTGTGAGGAATGGAGGTTAGACTAGGAGTCAGGGCCTGGACCTATGAGCCAGTGCTCAGGATGCCCACGGTGAAACTCCTCTGGAGGGGCTGGGCACCAAGGGCTAAGACAGGTGGACAAGCGTGACACTCACTGCCCCAGGGAGAACACAGTGCTGGACAATGGGTGGCCACCAAAGACTTTATACTCTGTGAGGTCCTGGAAGACAGGAGCCTCATGACTCTTCTTCACACCGTATCATGCCTGCTACCACCTTCCACAAATCAGGTAAGTTTTCACTAAATAAATCAATAAACAATAAGGATTTGGAAGTCTGAGCTTCATAAGATTTTAGGGAAAATATGTTATATATTATGTGAATAAACATTAGTACCTGGCACATGAATATGGTCTGGGTTGGAGTTTAGGAAGATGTTCTAGGAAAAAAAAAACAAACCAATTATTAATTCAATGCTGCTGAAAATAACCTTACCTAAAGGATAAAAAAATTCAAGGGCCTAAATTTAATCCCTGTCTTGTCTTAGAATACTCACAATAACTTACATTCTAAACATATTGTAGCGAACATATAAGTTCTTTGTGTCTAAGTAAAATATTTCTATTTTTCCCTCTAATTCCTAAAGTCAAAAACTAGATATAATGCATTTCCTTACTCTGAAATCAGTATTTCTACCCAAATACTGTTTTTTTTCTTTTCTTTTTTTTTTTTTTTTGAGACAGAGTCTGATTCCATTGCCCGGGCTAGAGTGCCGTGGCATCAGCCTAGCTCACAGCAACCTCAAACTCCTGGGCTCAAGCAATCCTTCTGCCTCAGCCTCCCGAGTAGCTGGGACTACAGGCATGTGCCACCATGCCCGGCTAATTTTTTCTATATATATTTTAGATGGCCAGATAATTTCTATTTTTTTTTTTTTTAGTAGAGTCGGGGTCTCGCTTTTGCTCAGGTCTCGAACTCCTGAGCTCAAACGATCCACTTGCCTCAGCCTCCCAGAGTGCTAGGATCATAGGCGTGAGCCACCGTGCCCAGCCCTGAATTCTCTTTCATATGAAATATTGTGACAGGTCTCTGCCTGGAAGGGCCCTGAGTATGTCAGCTTACACTGGTATGACATAAGGAATCCCCCTTTGCTCTTGAAGGACCCTAAATCTGGACTTGCCCAGATGGGGACATTTGTGCACTCTGTACACCCTTCAGTCTCTGTCAATTAAATCTAATGTTCATTATCTTTGAAAGGTATTTTTTTCATAGTCATTTTTAGATACAATTTAACTAAATGACCTTTTTGAAAAAATAGCTAAATTAGAAAAGATGCTCAATTCTGAGCCCAAAAAAGAGAATTAAGACTGGCTTTATTAAGAGAGAAAATGATAGTGACATTGGTAGAAGAAAAAAAAATAAGGAAATCAAAAGCTTGGAAGGGGGAATCTTTGACTTCTAAAAGCCAGTGCAGATGTTACAGCACCCTGGAGACAAGATACAAGATGTTTACTTACTGTCATTCGTTTAGAGGTGTTCCCAATATGTCTGCATAGTCACAGGGTAACACTTGAGCAGCAAGTTTTCTTTACTAGAGGACGCTGGCCTGCCTACTAGTGCATGAAGGCAGCCAGTGCCTGCCAAACGGCCTACTCACCAAGCAGGAGACTGAGTGGCGGCTGGCAGGACGGGAAAGCGAGGAGGAGGTCCAACAAGCAGGCACAGGCATCCCGTACAAAGCGGCTGTAATCAGCTGCCCCTTGTTTGCTACACAGCTCCTGCAGCCTGCGCTTTTCTGCGCTGTTGCTGGTGTAGTCCACTAGGGCTCGCAAAAATGCCTGGGAAAGGGAGGCCAACTTAAATTACCACGTGCTTTGTGGTTAGGGCTACTATGATACTCAGTTAGTAACCGCCTGGGAATGTGCCCAATTACCCAAGAGAAAGTGAGAGAGCTACTAGGAGTGTAGTCAGGAAAATACAACTTAATTTACCATTTGCTTTAATGTCGGCCTGTTAGGAAAATTTCACAATATAACTAACTAAAACAAAATAATAAAGTTCTGAACTCCAAGGGTCAACAAATTAACCACATCCAAACTCTTGGACAAAACACCACAGTTGCTAATAACAAGTTTTAGTTTCAACACTACAAGCTAATTCATTACAATAAGCTTGTAGTATTACATTATAAACAGTTACAAGCTTATTCATTATATGACATATTAATACATAGCTTATGCTCAAAGGCTCTTGAGGATCAAAGCACTTCAGTATTATTTGCATCAAATGTTACGTGAATGCTTATGAGTACTGCTACTTTTAATTCCATGGCACAAGACGGCTGTGTCCTGGACTCCCTCAACAGGGCAGACAAGATTGCTGCTCTCAGGGGGGTCAGAGGTTTCCAATGGCCTAGCCCAAGAATCCCTTCCTAAAATATCCAGAGACTAACAAATTATATGTATTCCTCCAAATGCCAAACCCAGCGCTGAACAAAAACAAGCACTCAGGAAATGCTGCTGAATGAATGCCCAAATATCTGCATGGATCTGTGATAAGATAATTTACCAATAACACTTTGTAAATTCTAAAATCAATAAAAATATACTTAATTAAAGGCTAAGACAGTGACAATTACAAATCCTTTAAAATAATTTTCACTTTAGCACTACAGAAATTTATGGTGCCAAAATAGGAAATACTGCACTGTTTTTGGAGCACAAGCTCACATAGCTGACAAATATTATTACAATTTGAACTTCAAATACTTTTAAAGTAGCAACTCTACCCCAAGAAATTTATTTTACAGAAATACTTCAAATAAGTGTGCAAAGATTAATACAGTACATGAATGTTTACCTGTTTAATAGTGAAAAAGCAACAACCACTCAATCGCCCATGATTAAAACAAATAACATACCCATTAAAAATATCTTCCATCTTTCCATGTTGAAATATATACAGATTACTGATTTCTTTTTAAGTAAAAATGGTAAGTTGTAGAAACAGCACATATACTACAGAACCCCATTTTTTTTTAGCAAAACAAAATTCAAGTGTTAACTCTGAGGGTTTGATGATAAAAGACTTTGGTTTCCTGGGTTTCTTATTTCTGTATCCAGAATTTTTCCAGTGAGTTATTTTCCAATGAACTATTATTTTTACAGTAGGAAAAAATATATTTATGTATATACCTAACAAAAATTTGAAAAATGGTAGAGATGAACCAAAATTGTGAATTTATTGACTTTGAATCAAGAAGTTCTCATCACAGTTACTTAATTCTAAATTTACTTGAGTTTTAACAAGGGCTGAGCCTCTCTCTAAAGTAGTTTGCTTCCCAAAGACTAGAAATGCAATAAACACATAATAAAACAGAATAAAAACTACTGTGGGGAGAGGGTGGTATAATTACAACACTCTTTATGCTCACTGACAACACAAGTTTGGCAAAGCACCACATGGAAAATTTTATCCATTAATATCCATTTGAGGGAACTGGATAGAAGAAATCAGTTACAAGTATTGTTTAAAACAGTTCCTGGTATAACACTGACATCTAGTGGACTGTTCTATCTCCAAATTCATCTAAACATCAATATAACCTACCAAAACCCTTTAATTTTTCCTGAATAATTCTGTTTCAGTAATAAATAATTACGTAGAGTTACACAAAGGAGGTCTTAACAACTGTAGGAAGTGGCAAGCGGTGGTGGTGGGGGGAAGATCCCAAACTCTCATGAGCTTCCTGTCATCAATTAGAGATAAAGCAGCAATGTGTAGCTGGATAACACAAGGTCAACTACAGACATTTTCATCACTGTTTAATGTGCTATATGAAGTTAATGCCTAGCAAAAAAGACTGGGAAAAAGCCCTATTTTAAAAATCTCCTTTCAATAGAAAACATAAAAATTTAAATGTAAATACAACATAAAAACATTTGTCTATGACAATTATAAAGACAGCACACACCCTCGGGAACTAAATTTAAAACTGTGAAGATATTTGTTAAGCCTTCAAAGGGAAAACACCAGATCTATTTAATAAATCCTCAACAGAGCTAAGCATATTTTAAAATAGTTACCCCAAGAAGACAGAAAAATACCTTTTTAGGAATTGTTCGTATTTCAAGACACCAGGTAAGAATGAATTGGAGAGAACATCCCTCAGGTACATGCTCGGGTAAGGAAGCTCCTTTTCAGGTAATGACAGGAAAGAGGTTCATGACACAGAAAATAAAGAATAAAATGTTTTGCATTTCCCAAAACACAATTACTGCAATACTTTACATTATAGTACTATCAAACTGCAAAATGATTTGGGGCAATATTGATTTAGCCAAAAAATTTCCCCAAAATGAATATAGTAGAAAACCCCACCTTACAAAAATAAAAGAATGCAAATTCAAGGTAGGCCAAACGAAAGGAAAATTATCTAAAACTAAGAACAAAAAGCAAAAATGATGGCACTGGCCCCAGACACCCTAACAAGTCACAGCATCAGGGCTGTACCTTTCTTCTTTGTGTCTGCCTTAATTTTCAAGAGGACAAGGTACTCTCTTTTATCGGCAAGCTGCAGTCTTTCGAGCAGGTTTTGCACCTCAGAATCACTGTTAGGACAGATCACACTGAAGGCATCTCCAGGCTGATAGGAAAAATCTGTTTTCTAGAAAAGCACCAAAATGAAAGAAAAAAACTATGAGTTAAAGAGTTTCAGTTGTAGGATAAGAAAAAATAGTTTTATGACCATTTTAACGTATGAACTCAGAAAGAAAATAACTCTAATTGCAAAAACCAAACAAGTCTAACTAACCAAATGAACACACTTTTATTAGCAGTTACTTAAAAAAAGAAATTTGGTGCTATCCAGGGTTTTGCCTTTTATCACTGTGTATTTAGTTCTGGAAATCAGACCTTTTTCATTTTCTACAGAGTAAGGTACCATAGTGTTTTTAATAATCTATGTTAAAATCCCTCTTTTATAAAACATATATGTACAGACACACAAACATATGAAAACAATACATTATAGCCCAAAGAAACTACTTAAGGTCATCTGCATTGGTTTTCAGTTTCATTTTCCTTACTTTACTCTTGTCCTTTGAGGAGAAATAGAGGTAGGAAAGGATACTTCGTTATTTCCTTAATAAGTACAAAACATTACACTATCTGGCTGAATATTGGTTGTGAGCAACATGGGCTGGAAAAGAAGCCACTCCCCAAATCAAGTCTCGTCCCTTGGCCCATTGCCTCCACGCCCCAGAGCAACAGGGCATACAGACCAGAGTTCTAGAAAGGGGCCTCTCACCATGACACAAGCCTGCAAGGGAGATGGACTTGACTCAGCACTGGCCAACCCTTGCCTCTTCACAACAAAATGTAGAATATCAGAATAAAAAATATTTTGGTGCACACAGTATTAATACTTATGAAAGCAAAAACATCCAGTGTTGATGCTTGTTGTATTTCTTTTTTCTGTAAGGAGGTTCAATTAAATCTACACACAGCCTTCATGAGCCCTTACTTTTCTGAAAATACAACCCACAACTTCTTGGGACCTTCATCAAAATAAAGGGTTGAGGTAATTGACTTTAAAGAGGCACTTAAGCACTAGTTTTAGGATTATCAATCAGTTTCTTAACCTGAGGTCAATGGATTCTGGCAGGGGGTGGAGGGGCTCACGGATGGGGCTCACAGAGGTACACCTCAGAGAGGACACAACCACCCTGAAACTGCATGCAAGTGTTTCTATATACAGTTGACCCCTGACACCCACAGGCTCCACATTCTAAGATTCAACCAACCCTGGAGGGAAAATATTAAAAAATAATAAAATAAAAAATAATAAATAAAAAATAATACAAATATTAAAATACAGTATAATAACTATTTACATATCATTTACATTGTATTAAGTGGTATGAGTAATCTAGTAATTTAAAGTATACTGGCAGGTACAGGTAGGTTGTATGCAAACGCTACGCCATTTTATATAAGGGACTTGAGCCTCCAAGGGTTTTGTTATCTGAAGGGGGCTCTGGAACCAATCTCCCAAGGATACTGAGGGATGACTGTAATCATTTTTCCAGAGAATCCATAGTTATTGCAGATTCTCAAGGGAATCAGAACTGCTGCTCTGAGGAATTAACCCCTCCACGCCAGTCCAGTTTGAGCTCTAACTAGCTGGCTGACCTTGGGTGAAGCTTTCTTTCCTGGGCCTCTTCTTTTATGTAAAATGCTGCTCTGATTCCATTATTCTTTCAAGGCTTAACGAGTAAGGCAGCAACTCTATCCTCTCAGGCTGAATCACCTCCAGTCACTCCTCCTCTTAGCCCTTCCCTGAAGTGGAAAGAAAATAGGTGTGATGAGGAAAGAAAAAATGCTGGGGCGGGAGTGTAATGGCCAGATGTCCTGTCAGAGACCTCTCGTTCTTCCTGAGCACATATAACCAAGCACCACACGAGTCTCTCTGCACGACTTGACAATATTACTGTGCTGAGAAATAAATCTTGCAACTTACTGAAATGTCCAATTCTACCAGCAGAGTGGTTTTTATGGCATCATTCGTAGTAAGTTGAACTGCCTTTGAGATTGGAACTTGAAAAACTGGATTCACTGAAGTCACAGAGGCTTGGCTTTTCTCCTTGAGAAACAAATGGACAAAATATAACTAAATGCAATTTTCAATTATACCATTCTTTCATTTAGTGACTACGCAGATCTATAGGGTCTTATAAAACTTCCTGGCCACTTTCGTATTCATTTCTAAGGTAAATGAGTACAGACATATGGAGCTCACTTTTTGGAAAAGAAGCTCATTTCTATTTCAAACTCCTTGTCTGCCAGACACTAGAATTCCTAAAATATACATAGAAAATATCAAATACTAGTATTTTGCTGTAAAGGTCTAGTAGTTGCCCTAATAAACTATGTAATAGGAAACAGTATGTATGCAGATATTTCAGGAAGGAGACACTAAAGGAAATCACAGATGTTTAGGGTTGGAACATGTCTGGGTAAGTGGTCGTAGGAATCCCCTGGTGTTGGGCAATGCTGCTCCTGTAGCCGTTGAGCACTTGAAACATGGCTAGTATGACTAAGGAACTGAATTCTTAATTTTAACCAGCATTCATCAATTTAAATTTAAGTAGCTGCAACTGGCTAGTGGCTCCTGTACTAGTGGCTCCTGTAAAACTGCAAAGAAACCCAAATCTTTGTACTATCCCCTACTCCTTTTCTCACTTGATACTCCTAAGTTTAAAAATATAAAAGAGCATTTTAACAGTTGCTAGTCAATTAATTTTGGATAGGTGGTTTTACAGGAAAGCCAGGATGGATTCAGACTGGGTGCCTGGAAGCATAATGTGCCAGGAAGACTGCCTTCAGCAAAGGTTGCTGCTGTCACCTGTGATAATCACCTGGCATTCTCAAGCCACGTCTTGACACTGGCCATGCCTCCTTTCAAAGGCAGCCCACATCCAATGACTAATCAGTGACCACAAAGATGCAGCCCCTTTTCCCAACTCAGGACAATGCTTAAAGAGCCACCAGCTCCAGAGAACCCTGTGGGACTGGCTGAGGCTTTGCTGAGACTGCACTGCCTCTCAGCATCTCGCTGTGCCCAATCCCGCTTCCCTCGCTCCCGTTCCCTGAGGTGATGATCCCAAATGGAGGCCCTAAAAAACATCTCTGAATTTGATTTCTGGCACCCCAGCCTGTGAGAGTCAGTGCCCGAGTAGTCTGGGAAACACACTACACTGGGCTTGGAACTGGATCACCTGCCTGCCTGACAATAACACCACAATGGTGAGACAGAGGACAGACAGCCCCAGCACACAGCAATGAAGTGAGAGGACGGGATGCCAGTGGAAGGGAATGCATTAGCCTGTGAGACGCACCAGGTGCTTGAGAACTATGTTTCTGAAGACCAGTGGGATGGGCTGGTGGGGCGGGAGGTTACTGCTAAGCTTCACTCACACTCGAAGAACAAAAACCTGAAATGATTAATCAACACTTAAAAACTAAGTACAAAAGCCAGAGGACATCCTCAGGAGCTTAGAGAGAAGCAGTCATCTCCTGCGGCCCCTGACCCCGAAGGTGGAGAAAGCCAAATACCGACTGTGACTGGGAAGGAATGGACTCCTGACAGCTAGGAGAAAAATCCTGAATCCCGATTCCAATTCCCTTGAACCTTCTCAGCCTGCAGACACTGAAAGCAAGAATTCCCTCTTGATTAAGATAATACAGGAGCCTCTGCCCACAAGACATGCCCATACCCCCACTCCTGCACCCCATCCCTCTCCTGGCTGCTGGGCCAATAACTAGGATGAAGTCACAACATACCTGGCCGCAAAGTGCTCGGCCAGTTAAGGTAGGCAAGGGACTAACCCCTCAAAAAGCACAGGAAAGATCAATATGCGCCAGTAGGAGCCAGGAGAGTATGCACAAGACACAACATTGAGGTTGTGGAGTGAGGAGGATGGCACATAAATGTAATAAGTATGCAACCACTGACAAAGATGCTGGGTCAATCCTCACAATGAAAAGAAATCAAGCAGCCATGACCAGGAAGTGACAGGCAGCTGCTACAATAAAAACTCAAGATCCCTTGCCCAGTTTCCAGACCTGGAACCCACTGACTGCAGGAGAGAGCAGTCCCTAGGAGGAGGACTCTGGGCCACCACAGACTCCACTTTATAATGTGTCCTAAAGTCCTTCTCCTGCACTGGGCTGAAGGGAATGCCCGAACATTTCAGGGTCTAAGAGGGTCCAAACTGATGCTGTTATCCAGGGACCCCAGGTGTCGGCATGGCCCACCTACCAGTGGGAGGCATCTGGGGCCAGACAGGAAATGGAGTGTTGGCTCAGGTCCGGCTCAGTGGGTCCCCTGGGTCCCAGGGCCGCCAGTGATCACTCAGTAGCTGGCACAACCTCACACTGGATTACTGGCCTATGGGGTAAGATCTACCATAGTGGGGAAGGCCAAGACGAACCCTCTCAATTTGACATTACCCTTCTCCCTGAGCACCAAGATAGAAAATGAAAAACAATATGGAATCCTGGGAGGAACGGCAGAAGTCAAAACATTCTTAAAAAGCTAAAGGACAAAGGAGATGGTCTCTGTCTCCATTTAATTCACCAATTTGGCTTCTGCAAAAACCAGACAGATCCTGGGGGATGACATGAACTACCAGAAACTCAAATAGATCCAAACTGGCCTCCACACAAGATGGTTTTCTTTGACAGAGTGGACTAACATATGGCCTCAAGTACACTGTATGTGGACAATGATTCAGTCAAAGTGCTGTTTCCCATCTCCATCACTAAGAGGACCAGACACAGTTCACTGTCGTTTGGAACAGAAACTGTACACATTTACAATTTTGCCCCAGGGCCATGATAACGGTCCTGCCTGCTGTTGTTAAGACAGTCTGAATAAATGTGTCCTGCAAATGCCACACTCACCCACTCTCTCAGTGACATGGTGCTACCAGACTGAATAAGCAATGAGTGACCAGAATGGTGGAACTTTGGTAAGACCCATGCCCTATCCAGATTAAAGGGCCTGCAGGGTCAGCACAGTTTTTAGGGTTCCAACAGTCTGGTGGATGTCAGGATATCCTCTCCCAAGTAAAGGCCACACTAGTACACCTTGTACCTCACGTCTTCTAGGGAGAAGGAGAACACCTGATAGGTCCCTTCAGGACCTGGGGGCAGCACATTCCACATCTGGGAGGACTGCTTCAACCCAAATACGAGGTGACACAAAAGGCTGCCAGCTTTGCGTGGGGCCCAGGGCAGAAGACTGTATAGCAGGTCCAAATGCTGGTGCTCGGAAGAGGTCCTGCTGCTGCAGCACACAATCCAGGAGACCCTCTGGCACTAGAAGCAACAGTTCCAGATGGGGGAAGGATGCCATGTGGAATGAGACTGACTGAGGCCTTTGATGAGATTACATCGCAGCAGCTCATCAGCTTCTCTCTGTGCCCATCCTGCTCCCATCCCCTCCATGCCCCAAACCAATGTCCCAAGACACCCTACAAAACAATCCTCTTCCAACCCTTTACTGTCTGTCTCAGTATATCCTTTCAGATTAATATCATCACCCTTAAATAATTCAGGTCTTTTATCTATATTACCAATTACCTCAAGCCTATTAATGACACTTGCTATACAAGAAACTCTTAACAGATCCTCCTAACCTAAGCAACTTCTCAGTTTAATCAGTCCTCTCTATCCCCTCTGCCACATACTGATCCTGTAGCTCACAGATGGGGGCGCTACTCCCTAGTATGTCTGTGCACATGTGTCTCTGTTCCTAAACCTGATGAAATGTACTTACTGTAATTACCTCATTTAATTAATTCTTAAAATAATGAAGCAAAAGTGCAAAAACAATAATCCATAGTTTTTTTATACATAAAAACATATATATCTGAATGCTTTACAAATAAGATGCCAAAAAAAAAATTGCTATCATATCTGGTGTTTGCAAATAGAGCTAATATACTAGAAAGACGCTGTACTCAAATTGTTTCTCAAATGTTTATGTCTGATTTTACTAAGAAAAAGAAAACAAGAAACTAGAAATGGTGATAGCTGCATTAAGGATGTGGTTTATGTAAGAACATCCATATGGAACTCCAAACAGCCACTCTCAAAAAGAGAGAGCTTGGCCCTGCATTAAAAGATTGGCTGCTCTGGAAATTTATTTTAAGCATGTGGGAAAAAAATTGAAGGTACCATATACTGGCAGAAGTGGGGAGAAATTAGCTATTACTCAACTTGGTACTCAAAAATTTACACGCCCCCTTTAAAGTCATTTGTTTATTGATGGGAAAAATATTCTTGGCAAAAAAAAAGACAATACAGACAAAAACAGGTCTGTAAGATATTAGCTACAAAAAGAATGGTCACCAATTGCAGCAATCCAGGATACCAAAAATTCACATTAGAAAAAAGATTTTATTGTTTATAGTTTCCTCACTGCCCACACAACTGACCTTTGCTTGACTCACATCTGAAATGAGAAACCAAGCAGTTAGTTCTCCAAAATAATGGAGAAACTAAGCTCTTAACCACTTACTTCTTCAAAGACAGAAGTGATGTGATAACATAAGCACTTCTGTAATACATGGGTAGGCAACATTTTTCTGGAAAGGGCCAAATGGCTGACTTCCCATGTATCTGTGGTAACCACTCACTCTGCCACTGTAGCTCAAAAGCAGCCACAAACGCTACCTGAATGAGCAGGTGCAGCTGTGTTTCAACAAAATTT
The DNA here is from genome assembly GCA_028533085.1 of Varecia variegata. NCBI lineage: Eukaryota > Metazoa > Chordata > Mammalia > Primates > Lemuridae > Varecia > Varecia variegata. Next base: position 171,986,404 of record CM052439.1, read on the forward strand.
ACATACATTGACAGGACACATTTGGCCAGTAAGACATAGTTTTTTTAAACTCTGTTCTAATATCATATGATAATGATAAAACATAAACCAAAGCAGTCATCCATGGTTAAATAACATTCATAGCATAAAGCAGAACTGCTCACCTGGCCAAGAGACTCCTGGAGATGCACCTGCAAGTAATCCGGAGGCAAAGCAGGGATATTTAGAGAGGCTTGTGAGAGTGGGGGTACTGAACGGATAAGTGAGGCTTCAAAATCTTCAATCAAAGCACCTGATTGACCACTGTTCACTGCATTTTGTTGCAAAACCTCAGAATCCTTTCTTCCTGAATCATCTATTCTCAGAAGCTCAACTTGTGATTCAAGGTGTAGTAACTCTGGTTTCATTGGGTCTGTCCTCAGGGAGGCATGAGATGCCCTTGGGAGAGCTCTACTTAACTCCTCTTGTCCACTGCTTGACAGAAAATGCTCTGTGAGGGCAGCCCAGAGTCCAGCAATCCACGGCTCAACCACGAGTTCTAAACTGGGTTGTAATAAAAAAGAAGAAACAACTGCTTAAGTTCTCCATTTGAACATAGACTAATGGGATAATGGCAAAGTCTGTCCATTTGGCAGAGTGCTACATGTAAATGTTAGAAATACTAATTATGAAGACTATTCAGAATCCAAAACATACTTACCAATGATTAAGTTTTAAAAAGCAGAACTATTATGTGCTCATTAGCTGTAAAAAATATAAGCACATATAAAGGTCAAATAAATGAAGAGGGATCTTCTTCATTTCCTAAACTAGAGTTGGTAATCTTTACTTTTAAAAAGTTATCATTTTAAACAGCCATGCTAAATTCTGAAAAGGCTAACAGAACATAACCAAAATCCAAAGCTACCCTAATGTTGCAAATGATAATTACATCAATCAGATGCACCATTTTTTTTTTGCCTAGCCAATTTACTGATCTTTTTCCTGCAGATTAAAATATCAATAAGAAATCACTCTGGATTAATGCCAAGTCTTTTGACTAAATAAATAGTTTAAACCTTTCTATCAGCCCTGAACAGTTTTTTTGATAAAATTTCCAGGGAGATCAACTACAGGGGGAAAAAAGCAATCATCCTTTAGGAAAGTTGAATTAATCATAAATACACTTTTTAAATGTAGTAGTCCACTTACTAACAAGGTATGGTAACTCAACAATAACACTCCCTACATTCCCTGAAAAGAGAAGTTCAAGTAGAGTTAATGGATAAGAAAGATTGTGTCAGGGTGTTGGAAATAACATTTTCATTTTTAATCATGACTTGAAGAAGATATCAATTAAGTTCTAATTCATAAAGCTACATGACTATTGAGAAGCAGCACATTCAGACCCTGTCTCATTAGGACCCAGGCTGTAATTTCACTGTGTTCAGTACGTGCTCATGCAGTACACAGCTCAAAATGTGGTAATACATCTACCCTTAGAAGCCTTCGGCAAAGCAAGTTTATAGAATTAAGGGTTCGATAATAACAGCTACATTTAAAGTATCATTCTCATAACTCAGAAATATTAGGGTGATAATATCCACAATCATAAAGAGAGCTAATGTTCAATGAGTGTTTATTATATGATAGGCATTGTTCTAAGAGGATAACATGTTTTCATTCACTTGATCCTAAGAAGTTTACACAGTATATATATTTAATACTACTATTATCAACCTAATAGAAGCAAAAACCAAAGCACAAAAGCCTAAATGATTTGAACAAGGTTTCAGTACATGGGGGAGCAAGGATTTGAACCCTGGCGTTGGACTTGAGGCTGCATTCTTAACTCCTTCAAGTGTGGTGGTACATTAAGCAAGGATGTCTTCTTGAAAATATTAATAACTTAATTTCAGAAAAAGGAAATATCCAATTAAAGTATTTAAATTGAAAATCAACAGGTGAAGGATGCTGAAATATACTTTCAAGGACTTTAATACTTGATCCAAAAAATAAACAGAGAAAATGAAAGCCTCTGAAGAGAAGTAACATATGGACGAGTGCTGGGCCTAATGGATTACATAAGCATTATATTAGCAATTAAACATAGCTCATACAAGACTAAGCATTTCTTTTCAGTGAGATTCTGGGGGAAACAAAGGTCAATATAAAGGGACAAAACTAAAAGTAAACATGCAAGGAACTGTCACAGAGCTTTGTCACAGTCAGGAAGAATATGTGCACTGGGGAGACGGGGAAAAATCCACACAGCATAACAGCTGCAGAACATGATGGAAGAAGTAGACACACGGGTAAGCTAAGTGGTACTATAATATGCAGTAAAGCAAGAAGACATTTGCTGAATTTGTCATTTTTCATAAACAGAGATTATTCATTAACACAGTGAGTGAAAATTAATACACGTACCTAGTAGAAAAAAAATTAAATGTGTGTGCTGTTATCTGGCTAAAGTAGTTAAAGGCTAAATGGTAGAGTAAGGTATAGGATGATATCTTTAAGACCTTTGAATAAATATATCAGGATGATTTGAAAGGTCGTGCATAGGGTGAAATACTGAGTTGTAAAAACAAGAATAAAAGTAATGAAAGGAGAAAGTATACTTCTGACTGGCACAGTGGCAAATGGCAATCAAGATGGTGAGAGAGCGCACCAACGTATGCAGTCTGCAGTGAAGGCCCACTGATGTGGCTTCTCTACCAGACACCTGGCCTACTGGGCCTCCTCCATGTGAGGAGCCGAATCCAGTGTCTCCCCTGTGTGCAATGCAGAGAGAAGTGCACATACCCACTATCATTCAAAGTTCCTAAAGAAAATGCTGATTTTTACAAATACCTACACACTTACAGATAAAGACTACTATACTGGGGGCGCCTTTCCTAACTCTTTTGATTAGCAGATACTGAGAAGGATGAGACACACATGCATACACACAAAAAAATCAGCAAAATAGGTAAATCAAGCCCTGGCTGTCCCTCTTGGGTTCTAAAGCTAAAAAAGCTAACTAACAAAACTAAAATGTGATGAAACTGTCAGTGCCAAACCAAAAGCCGACATGTTAGTGAGTTTTATAAACTAACTTTCATTATGTATAAACAGTTGATTGGAAAAAACACAGAAGTACGCTGCCTTTACCCCACACAGTCATCTGCATGTCCAGTGTCATAGAAATGTCGGGCTCCAAGCTCTTGAAGTCGTTTATCAATTACTTTTCCCCCATTGCAAAAGTACGTGTATTCTGAATCACCCAGACCTAAAGAAGGCAAATACATAATTAGTGCACAAGATTTAAATGTAAAGATATAAAGAAGAGATAAATAGAAATATCTAAAACAATACGATTCCATGCCTTTATGACGGAACAGGAAATAATGCACAGCTTTATATTTTCTTACTTTCCTTTAGTAATACTACATATGCAATTTTCTTCTATTTTACAACATAAAAGTACCAGATATACTGAAAGAAAATGAACACTTATTGACCACTGTTTAAAGAAATATATTTCACATTTTTATCTCCATGAATCTGTGTAAAAATATAGAAATCTTAAAACAAGGATTAGGTTGAAAAACTGCAATATCTGTATCTATATATTTTTCTGATCCTGAGCAGGGGTTTTCCAACCACAGCATCTCAGCCAAATGCCACTTACTGCCTTTATTTGTAAATAAAGTTTTATTGGAACACAGCTAAGTCAGTTTGTTTACATATTATTTATGGCTGCTTTCAAGCTGTAACAGCAGAGTTGAGTAGTTGTGATAGAGACCATATGGCCCGCAAACCCTAAAATATTTACTAGCTAGCCCTTTATAGAGTTTACTGACTCCTGATCTAGAGTACAAAGATGTACACGTGCAGTATAAATAGCCACTGACTATAAATGTTTCTGTGTTGAATAAATTAGGAATTGCTTCTATGTTTCATGGTAAGAAGACAGACTAAAGCTTAAATTTCTCATTTGTTTAATTCTCTCCATGTTCTTTCCCAGTGAGAAACTGGTGGGTCCATACATGGGCCTAACACTGACTAGAACAGTTGGATAGGCTTCACTCTTTTCTTTATAGTAAATTTTTGAGGGATTTTCAAAGCAGTATGTGTTCACTCTTAAAAGAAATACAGAAACTGGAAAAACCTGAGTTTAAAAAAATGGCAAATACTGTAAAATACTCTCTTGAACTTGTTATGTGTGACTGATCATGGCCAGGGTTACAATCCCAAATTTCCAATCAGTTATTCTTTATAGCGTATTCCATCCTTGCTAGATACCCTCTTCAAGAAATAATCCTCAAAGATAAACAATACAGATCATAAGCCAGGAATGTGGACCCTTAATCTCCTCTCTGGGATCATATTTTGCTGATCTGGTCCTCCTGATTCTTTACTTTAATATTTTAAAACTATGCTTCACAAAGCCCTAGGCCAGTTTTTTATAATCTGGATGCATATTAGAATTACCTCAGAGCTTTTAAAAATACTGATGCCAGAGCCCTACCTCAGAACAATCACATCAGAATCACTGGAAGTGGGCCCAGGTAATGGAATTTAATAAACCCCCTCCAGCTAATCCTGTGTAGCTGGGAAATGGAAACCACCACCCCAGGGGAGTGGTTCTTAGACACAGAAGATACTCAAAAGGTTCTGCAGAGGTGTTGCTATGGTGTGAAGATCAGGGAAGATTTATATAAGATAGCACATTATACACGTTTAAATATGCAATACATATATAATATTAAAAAAAAAAGGACAAAATCCATACAATTATACTTTATAGTTTTGAAAGATATATTCAGATATGAGAGTTAAGACAGTAATAATACAGTAAGAGCAGAAAACATAGCCCATTACCCAATAATCCATATCGCAGGTGAGCAAAGAAATCAACTGGAAGTGTTTTGTTCTGTATTTCTTTAACAAACTTGCGGGCTGTGTCAGGTGGGTCTCCGGTGCCCGTGGTAGAAACGACAACAACAAGAGGAGCTGTTTCAGTTTTTAGATCATACTACAAAACAAGGATATCAAGTTAGGGACCTAATCCTCATGTATTTTTGATTTAACACAACAGCATGGCAATCTGCTTAGTTTCTTCTGTCTTGTATTTCCCTGCAATTTTCCTCCTTATCAAGTTATTGCAGAAGCATGCAGAGTGACCAGTTCAGGGACTAGGTGCTCCCAGTTTAATCAAGTCACCCAATACAGGATATTACTCAATGAGACCATGAGTTTGTTTTTCTTGATGCTTGTCAAGAGGTTAGGAGGGTCTAACATGTCCTTCTCTCCATTCGGTTTCCCAGATAGGCAGAGACAACCCATCCCAGGTTTCCACCTACCTCAGTTCTTCATTTCTACAAAAATCAGAGGAAATGGGATAGATATAATCAACCCCTTGCCACTGTGCCCTGGGCCAAGCAAGGTAAATAAGCCCAGCTAACAGCCAAGATGACAAAAGAGCTAATTGGGTGGGAATGCCTTTCTTAAAATAGTAAAAAAAAACCAAAAAGATTTAAAAAGGGAGAGTGGGGAGACTCAGAAATTAAAAGAACACATACATAAGCACTCAGGATTAAAATGGCAAAACAAGGAACAAACAAATAGGATACTCTGGTGAAGAAAGACAGCAGTGAAAACACAGCAGCTCTAAAATCTTTAGCAAAATATAAATGCAGCCATATGCAGTGTACATGACACAAAGTCAGAGGACATGGAGAATTTCAAAGCTGGGAAGTTAAAAGTGTTATTCTCAGGATCCTCATTCCCTCAGGGTTCCAGAGAGCTAAGACTATCATCAGCTAAAAGTTGAGATCATCAATGCCCCCAACTCTTATAAATCAAGTTTCTTTATTCTAATTATCATGTAAATTTAAATATTTCACAGAGCATTTCCTGTCTCTGTCTCTACGTAAGAGTCCATGAGCTTGATTGCTCATGAACACCATCTATTTGGCTCCAAAAAATTCACTTTATGTTTTATGCTGATATGAGAGGTAACGAACGACTTGAGCTTTTTACCAGGCCATTTAATGCTTAAAAGACACCAAACAGTTGAGTGTTAAACTCTACACAGAGTTTGTATAAGTAACTTTGCCTTGGAAAGGACTACTGTGAACTAGGAAGAAGTACGTTATCTCTTAAACTTAGATCATTAACAATTAGATACCATTCAGCCAGGGAGGGCAAACAGCATGACTAACTTGGTGTTGGAAAAAATTCACCACTAACCTGACTGTCAAATAGCTGCTGACCTAGTTAGTGAGGTTAACCACAATGAACCAAATTAGGGCTAGTTTTATGATAGTGATGACTTTTTGCTCAGAGTAACAGATTCAGATTGTATTTCACCATGTGGCACTGCAACGTAAGTTAGATTCACTATAGAATAACAGAGCCCGCAGACAGACAAGGACAGTGTCCTTGGGAAGCTCCCTTTTCTGTAAGTGACTATATCAGGAGTCACCATGGGAATGTTGCATAAAGTGAGTCTCCTTCTATGAGCTGGACTTACAATTCACCTGTGCTGCTGACAGTCTAGTCTTTTGAACTAGTTTTAGGAAAGGTCAAAGGAGGTTGTGCACTTGAGTGAGAGAGAGTACTGGCAGGACAGTTTTGAAGGGCTGAAGTGAATTTGATTGCTTAGCAGTTGGCACATCATCTTGTGGCATAAAGTCCTTTTGGTTATCACCAGAATTGTCTGAAACAGTATAATATGTAGGTCTCAGACTAAATGAAAGAAGAACATAGAATTGTTATAGTCTTGTATATACTCCAAGGTAGGAACTTCTGCAGAGACTGAATGAGAAAACAAGTAGTCCCTGACCTTAAGCAGCTGAGCCTTTTCCAGATCCTTACACTACTACTTTAATTCTGTTTCACAAAACAATCTAGGCAGTCCTTCATATTGAGGAACTCTACCACAAGTGGTAAAGTCTTTCTTTTGGGAAAACAAAATGAGGCATTGAGATTCATGAAGTGGAAAAGACACATGCAAATACACATCTCATATGAGATAAAACCACCCTGTGAGATAAAAGAGGTGTATACTATTACTGCCATTTACAGTTAAGGAGTAGTTACTTGTTTTGGTTTTTGAGATCATTTAATCTAATTCAAATGCATACTTCTATGTTAAAAAAAAAAGCTTCTGAAATCTTACAATACAGTTGAAAAAGTAAATCTCTGTTAAAAAAAAAAAAGGATTATGGTGGTATTTAGTGCCCTACTTCATTGTTTAACAAACATCATTTAACAACAAAAATACTTCAATGTACAAAACACAGTAAAATCCAAAGCAATGGCTCTTACCTTATCCGACTCACTAATACAGTGAAGATCTGCAGAAAATCCATGTGCCACAGCTTGTTCACATATTTCTTCTGCTATGGCCTTTGCCTGTCCTCGCTGGGTAGCATATAGTAACAAAAACCTCCTCATCACTTCAAGGCATATGCTGTAACAGTAACACTGAAAAACAGAAAAGACAAAAAGAGATTTGCTTTTTAATGAAGTAGTAACAAACTATAGGTATTAATTCTCCCTCAATCTGTAAAAAAATAATCCAATACCCACAGATAATATGAAAAGGCCTTTTCTAAATTTGTTTGTTAGCACTAATTCTAAAGAAGCCTAAATAAGAGGGAATTCATTAAACTAAGGAGAGTATAGGAATGAAACTCTAATACCATGGCCCAGAAATCAGGTATATCAGGTCAAAGTATTTAGGCTTCAATCTGCAGTTCTAAGTGATACCTGTAGCAAACTACCCAACTGATCTGTACCTCAGCTCCCATGTCCTTAAAATGGGGATCATACTATCTACCTGGAAAAGGCTGTGACACATGCAAAACACCTGAGCAAAATCTGAGCCACAGTATCACTCAAAAAAAGTCTTCGATATTTTTGTTTCTTCTTTTTAAAACCAGTAAAAGTAAAAAAAAAAAAATCCATTAAAATGATAGTATTCTTGGTTCCTAATTGATCTGAATGCTAAACAACGTAATCACAGTACTAAAGTTAACTGAAGCACTTACTCTTCTTTGTTATTTAATTCAGTACCATATATGTGAGTGTATAGACATACATAAGTATGTATGTCTTTACTACTGGTTATTTCTTCAGGGAAAACGTGTTAGTAAAATAACGACACTCATAGGTTTATTTCCACTCATCTAGTGGCTGAGACTGGCAGACTGTCAACTGTAGGAGTACATATAAACTGAGACCCGAGTCAAAATCTTGGCTTTTGGCGAATGAACCTCCTGTGGCCAATTACATCTAAGGACAAATTAAGCCACAAAGAAATTACATGTTAATTATGGAACATCCTTAGGCACCATAACAGCACCTGGCATACAAGTGCTCAATAAGTTACCTGAATGAACTAATGAAAGAATGAATAATATGAAGGCACTACACACTTAGGGCTTAACAGAAAACTGAAAATACGGTGATGAAAACCTTACTGCAGCTAACGATTTGTATCACTTCCCAGGAGCCACACACTGTTCTGCGTACTTCAGAAGATTACCCCTCATTCCCACGACCGCCCTAAAAAGCAAGAACCTCAGTGGGAGGTTCCTGACATTGGCAGGGCCAGGGGCTCGCGCAGAGCCGGTGACAGGACTCACCGCTCGCGTCCGCGCTCGGAACGCCCCAGAGTCTCCAGAGCGAGCCCCTTCCCGACACGCCCCCGTCCCATGTGCAGTTTACCCAGGTCTGGAAAGCGCCCAGACCAAAGGCGCCGCAGGGGGGAAGGTCCCACACCGCCCCGCAAGCCTCGGCGTCTCCGCGGTCAGGAGGCCGACTCTGAGACCCAGGGACGTGCTGCCGGAGGCCCCCAGGCCAAGCCCCGCAACCCAAGCCCGCAGCGACCCCACGGAGCTAGAAGGGAGAGGAAACCACGCACACAAGCCGCCTGCTCTCGCCGACTACGTGCCGCTTCCCCGTTGCGCTAGGGTTGAACAGGCGGCTTGAGCCGGAAGCCGCAGACCCCAGAGCGCTCACCTGCACGGCGTTTGGCTCAGACACTCCGGTACAACCCGACCTTCGGCAACCCTACGCCCCGCAGAAGTGCGCATGCTCGGGACCCAGGACCAATAGGCAGCTCGACCCAGGGGGAGATGGGGCCAATCACAGAGCGCCGGCCGTGGGCAGGGCCTGGGCGACCTCCCGGCCCTGCGCATGCGCCAGGCTGCTGGGTCCAGGCGCCGCGTTTCTGTACGGAGGCCCACGAGGTTCCGGGGCTACCACGGCTGCTCTGAACGTTCTCCAGGTGGACCTCGGTAGGTGCCCACAGGGCCCTCAGCTTGGTTGGCGGGGCCGGGCATGTACAGTCCCTCGGCGTCGCTAGGCTCCGGCGGTGCTCTGGCCCGATCGTCCCTTCTCGGCCTGCGGCAACCGCCCGGTGTCTCAGCTAAGGTCCCCAGGCGCCGCGTTTTAGGGTACTCGGCCCGTGAGTCCCTTTCATTCTAGGGAGAACGCGACCCCGGGGCTCCCCGTCCCCTCTGTCCTGCACACTCGTGTTCCCAGATCCTTCAGCGGGGTGTTTTAAAGTCGGGACTGGCCACCCCACCTTCCTCCCCGGTTGACCTTCGTTTTGTTGGCTTTTTTTTTTTTTAATTCTACCTTTTTTCCGCTTGCCAAGGGTGGTAGACCTTTTTCCTTCAACCCTAGCTGAACGCTAACAGCGAGGGGAAACCATCTCAGGGCCCTTTAAGCACGCTTTTACCCTTGCCTTGCACCAATTATCCTATTCTTGCCCACTTTACCCGTTCTCTTCTTTTTTGGATAAATTTATTTCTAATCAAACACAATTCCTTTCTTCAGCAAACATATAAGAGGCACAGTTAAGAGCATACACTGCGCAAAGTAATTTATCTGTGGTCCAACTTTTTCCTCGTATAAAATGACGATGAAAGTACTTAATTTGTGTAAGTTAATAGGTATAAAACACAACAGTGCCTGGCAAGTAATAGTGATAATTATTGTTAGATGCCACTTTTCTCACTCTAGGATTCAGAGACCCAGATCTTCTGGTGCTTATATTTTAGAGGGAAATTTTTATCACTCTGTCTTTTCAAGTACCCGTTGGTAGTTTTGTAAATATTGCTGTTGAGTGAGTCATGTCCTCAGTGTATTTGACCATTTGTTTTAATTCTTTAATTTAGTTATAAATCAAGAGAAGTTGAGAATCTGATGGCATGGCTTTAATCACCCTGCGGAGGAACTTTTGTCACTTATCTGATTTTTGGATACACGGAGCTGCTCTTAATCAACCTATAAATCATGTTCACAAGGTAGTCAAGGGGCATCTGTGTCCTTGGTTCTGTTCACAACCACCTGAGCTTTTCAGGGTAAGATTCCGTCACACCTGTTGTAAAAAGTTTCATTCAGAAAATGGAAATGACCCTCATCCAGTTGGTGAGCCAGTATACTCTCAAGTACGTGACTGGGACAGGCTTGAACAAAATCTGAAAAATGAGGACGAACAAATATTTATCAGGAGACTAAACAACTTCACTTCATCAGAAGAAGTGTTAGGTTTCATAAGCACAATGGAAACTCTCCCTGATACTGTGGCAGCAGGAGCTTTACAACGGATTTGTGAAGTGGAAAAAAAAGATGGTGATCGGAGGCTGCCAAAAGACATACTAGAGAATAGCCTCTTTCGAGCTTTATGCTTTCAGTTTGAACAGGAACCCTCACATCTGTCAAACGCTAGTTTGGTGACTGCTTTGCAATCTCTGATTCTGTCGCATGTGGATCCTCAAAGTAGCCTATTACTGAACCTGGTGGCAGAGTGCCAGAATCGTCTCAAAAGAGGTGACCTGGAAGTTCACAGTCTTTGTGTTCTTGGGGAAAGTCTGATTAGACTGCAAGGTCCAGATTGTGTGACACTAGAACTGATTATTTATCAACTGCAAGGTGAAAAATTGGAAATATTTACCCCGGAGGATATTGTGGCCCTTTATAGAATATTACAGGCCTGTGCTGAAAAAATGGACCAACACCAAACATTTTTAAATAAGATAAACAATTTTTCCCTTTCAATAGTTTCCAACCTGAGTCCTAAATTGATTAGCCAAATGCTCACTGCCCTCGTTGCTCTTGATCAAACTCAGGCACTTCCTCTGGTTATAAAATTGGGTAAATATGTTGTGAGGCACATCACACATTTCACTAATGAGGAACTTGGAAGAGTCTTAGAGGCTTTCATATATTTTGGGTACAGTGACAGATTTTTTACAAAAGCCCTAGAGCAACAGGTAACTGCACTTTCTCTCACCTTGGATCCTGAAGTTGTCACCAAAATCATGGAGTACTGCAGTAGAAAACTGATTCTTTCAACACCCATCTTTGATGCAGTGGCAGAAACTTTTGTTTGCCAATCAGAAAAATTTTCACCTAGTCAGGTTTCTAAATTAATTGAACCATTTGGAAAACTCAATTATTTGCCACCAAATGCCTCTGCTTTATTTAGGAAGCTAGAAAATATGCTATTCACTCATTTTAATTATTTTCCACCCAAAACACTAGTGAAACTTCTCCATTCATGTTCACTTATTGAATGCCATCCAGTCAACTTTATGGCAAAAATATTCAGCCCTTTTTTTCTTCAACGTCTTCAAGGTGAGTTGGTTGTAACTTCTGAAAGTTGAAAAAAATTAGCCTTTGAACTTGTGATGGTTTCAGGTCACATTTGTTTTGTATCATTTACATTGAGTGATACTTTGTCTTTATTTTTTTTCCCATAGTGATCTGAAGATGAGATCTGAAGTTAACAGATGCTACTGTAAAAAAAAGTTAAAAAATGTTAGGACATTCATTGTGTAGAGATTGTATAGAGAGAAGAAAGCTGTTTTCAGATAAACAAACTCTGCTGCTCTAGCTGACAAATTGCAGCAGCATTCTTGTTGGAGATGGTAATAGCCACAATAACGTGTTAGAATCAGCGAGCAACTATAGCTCCTTGTTTTTTGAGAGAATGGTATTGTTCATCTTAATTCAAAGCGACCCAAATATGTCTAATTTCTTGATCTGTATAGTTAAAATTTCTACTAGTTCTGTGAATATAGTCTCTTTTAATTCTGTAGCTAGGAGCTTGGGTTCTTGGAAGTCAATTTCATTGGTGGTAAGAGGGGGGCATAATTAATTCTAACAAGTTTATTTCCTAATGTCATTTAAAAGCACATTACATTATATACATTATATACATTACAAGTATATAAATTGATTTTATATGTTCGTCATGTTGTCTTCTCTCATTATATGTACCAAAATTCGAACTTAACCGTGAGTGGGCTGCTTTCTGTTTCAGGTGAAGAATCTTATTTGGACAGATTGAGTCTGGCCCGACTGACCCAACTTTTCTTAACCTCAGTCCTAGAATGCCCTGTCTATAAGGTAAAAGTATAAACTGTGTGGCTTTATTTCTCTGTGGGGGCAGGTTTTTTTTGTCTGACCTTAAGTTGTTTAAGTTCTTTCATTTTTGATCTGTCTCAGTAACCTTCAGAAAAAGCAGAACTTTCATTTACGTGGAGTTAGTTGCCACCAGATAGCCTTTTCTTTGATAAATTGACCTTGTTTTTGTGTTGTCCTTGAAGGACCAATTTCCTGCTGTGTAGGATTTCTCAGGTTTTATCAAGTGCTACAGGCATGTGAATTATGGTACTCCTAGATTCTCTGTGAGAGTTTTAAAGGTTTTTAGCTGTTTGTTATCAAAATGTGAATGTCTGGACTCAACAAATCCTAAATTACTTGTGAGTGCGGTATATTTTTAAGCCAAGCCAGAAGTTTCACTCTTATCTGATAGAGTTTACATAGAGTTTGCTTTTCCTGTAAAGTACCATAAAGACGCCTCATAACTATTGCATACTTTGTATGGAATCAGAAATGGCAGCGTCACTCAACTTGGCCATTCCCTGCCTGGTTCTTCATACTTGATTTAGATTCCCAGTTAAGAGTGTCTGATTTGTGAAATAAGGTACAAGAATGATAAAATATCACTATTTCCTTTAAAACAGCTTAGGCAGGCCAGGCGTGGTAGTTCACACTTGTAATACCAGCCCTTTGGAAAGCCAGGGCAGGAGGATCTCTTAAGGCCAGAAGATCATGACCAGCCTGGGTAACATAGCAAGACCTTGTCTCTACAAAAAAAAAAAAAAAGACAAAACTTAGCTGGACATAGTGAGGTGTGCCTGTAGTACTGGCTGCTGGGGAAGCTGAGGTGGAAGGATTGCTTGAGCCCAGAAGTTTGAGGCTGCAATGAGCGAAGATCGCACCACTACATTCCAGAGTGGGCAACAGAGCAAGATGGTCTTTAAAAAAAAAAACAAAAAAACAGCTTAGACAGTACTAAGGTATATAAAGATAAGTAGGTAAATAATGGTTACCTCCAATCTCCTTCCATCCCTAAAGGAACAGTGTTAACAGCAATTTCCATGCCCAGATGTATTTGTATACATTTACACTGTCCATTTTATCTCTTTTTATGGCATGGGACTGACTAATAAAAGTACAGTTTGCTTTTATGCCCAATATATCACAGATATTCCTTGAGGCTAGTACAGACGTACAGACTGATTTTATGTATTCTTTTTACGAAAGGTATGATATCTCTTGTGTATCCTGTCGTTCCACTATTGATGCACTTTCTGGTTTTTCCCAATTTTGGTCTCTGTCAAAAATGCTACAATAAACATTCTTGCATGTCCTATCATACTGGAGCCTTTTTTTTTTTTAATTTATAAACTAGATTCCTATAAGTGGAATTACTGGATTAATTTTTGATAGATAACTGACAGATTTTTTTTCCCTAATAGTTGTAGATGTCATATTCCCCCAATAATGATGAAGGTGGCCAGGTCTCCCCCACTTCTGCAATGTGTTATTAGTCCCTTTAATTTTTGTCATTCAACTAAGTGAAAAGGGTATATCATGTTTAAATTACTTTTTAATGAGCATTAATGAAGTTTAGCATAGTTTCAAATGTGTTTTGTCTATTTACATTTTTTGTGAATCGTCTTTCTATGCCTTAATTTGTTTCTATTGGGTTGTCTTTTTTTTTAAGAACACGTTGTAAAACAAGAATTAACTATTATGTATATTGTACATATTTCATCTGGTTTGTAATATATTTTTATTTTTAAAATTTAATAGCATTTATGAAGTCTTTTTAAGTATTCTGTAGTGAAATATATTTGTCTTTTATGACTTCTGGGTTTCCTATCTCACTTAAGAATATATTTTGACACTACTAAGTTAACATATTTTACCAAGTATTTTAAAATAATATTTTTCTTATTTTGTTTAGATCTTTAATCCACCTAGAATTTATTTACCATTATTAATTTATGTATATATTTTAATTCACAAATAAAAGTATGTATTTATCATGTTCATGTTGTTTTGAAATATGTATACATTGTGGAAGGGCTAAATCAAGCTCATTATCATCTGCATTACCTCATATACTTATTTTTTTGTGGTAAGAACATCTAAAATCTATTCTTAGCCATTTTCAAGAATACAATACATTGTTATTAACTGTGGTCACCATCTCATACCACCTGGAATTTATTCTAGTCTATGATACACACTAGAAGTTTAACTTTATTAATAGTTCTTTTCCAGGTGGATAACCAATTTGCCAGCACCGTTTATTACATTATTTCCTTTTCTTCCTAAATTGGAATGTCACCTTCATCACATTTTCCATTACAGATTGAGTATTCCTTATCCAAAATGCTTGGGACTGGAAGTATTTCCGATCTCAGATTTTTTTGGAGTTTGAAATATTTGCATTATACTTGCCAGTTCAGCGTCCCTAATCCAAAAATCCAAAATCCAAAATTCTCCACTGAGAATTTCCTTAAAGTGTCCTGTCAGAGCTCTAAAATTTTGGATTTTGGAGCATTTCGATTTTGAATTTTTGAATTAGGGATACTCAACCTGTATTGAAAACTTTATATTATATAGTTTCAAATAGCT